>VIAB01015839.1:47884-60210 GCA_009801035.1 Oophaga pumilio | reverse complement strand
ATCGCACCAATAAACCATAGACTACTGAACCTTACAGTCTGTTTGCTTGGGATGAGAAGGAGGTTTAGCTGTTATTCTGGAATCCACATAGCCCCAGATGTGGAAGAAGGCAGAACAATCACAGCCGCATAGGACGCACATTCAGCTGTAATGTATTGTTGTTCAGAGACCTGCCAGCTCCCTGCACTGTAATACACACTGCCGTCAAATCAGAGGCCAGCAAATGACATTGGCATGCTAATCACAGTTGGCGCATGGCATGGCGCTTGCATGCTGAGGTCATTTGCCAGCTTCTGCGCCATCTATTGAAGAGGAATTTGCATGTCATGAGAGCATTGAAAGGTAAGAAGAATTGTTTTTTTTTTTACATTTGCAGGAGAAAAGCCACAGAACAGAGATATCATTACTGGAAGGGGCCAAGGATGGAGGACATTATACCAAGATGGGGGACATACCTGGAAAGGGAGACATTATACAATAGAAGGGACCCAAGATAGAAGACATACTAAGAAAGGGATACATTATACTAGGAAGGCACCTAGGATGGAGGACATTATACCAGGATGGGGTACATTATTACTGGAAGGGGACCATGAATGGAGGGCATTATACCTGGAAGGGGCCCAGGATGTGTGACATTAAACTAGGATGTGGGACATTATACCAGGAAGGGGCTTAGGATGTGTGAAATTATACCAGGAAGGGGCACAGAATGGCAGACATTATACAAGAAAGGGGCCTGGATAAAGGACATTACACCAGGAAAAGGCCCAAGATGGGGGAAAATATTACTAAAGTGAGCCAGGATGAAGACATTATTACAGGAAGAGGTCAGGATGCAGGACATTATTACAGGAAGGAGCCCAGGATGGGGGAAATTATCTCAGGAAGGGACCAGGATCAGGAACATTATTAAAGGAGGGAGGACATTATTACACTGTGGGACGAATACTTATGTCAGACACAGTATCTGGAACGCTACAAGGGCCTATACATCTAACGATAATGCAGATGGAGGACCAAATCCAAATTCTGCACTGGGGCCCGTCGGACTCTGGTTACACCACTGCATAGTACATGTACCTTTCCCCACCGTCTTTGCTGCCCTTGCGACATAGTGGTGACAGCAGCAGTGTGATGAGGCCAGCAGTATTATGATCTCATCACGCTGCTGCACATCAGGGCAGGAATCTAATGAGCATTCTTTTGCCCCTGTCACTGTACTAAAATGTTCAAATGCATTCAGATAGACACATATGCAAATAAACACAGGGAGAAGGGAAGTGACGTCTACCAGCTCTCCGCAGTCTGTCAGAAATCCATTTGTCAGGCCACATACAGCCTGTATGTTGTGCAGGCCTCAACTATTCTAAATACAGGCCATCAGTATCTAAGTTGTAGACAACGCCTTTTATATTGCAGTTAAATAATACATATTCTAAGACTGTATCTGAGACATGGATATAATTTGGAAGACAAGAGTCCTGGGATTCAACAAGATAGTGTTGAAAGTTTTTGAAACTACCTACAACTATAGTCTCAAATATCATGTCATATCATTTCATTTCAACTGTATCTATATCCTCATGATGCAGGTATACTGTATCAGAATACAATAGTGGAACTTTTCTCTGCTCCGCACAGCACAGCACGCATGATTATATCCCTAGATCACGCCTTCCTGTGTGGAGAATCAGTCAGCACACAGCACGTTCAATAGCAGTGCATCATGGGAATGGAGTTGACTAGAAGTAGTGTTTTTATTTTTACAGTAAAAATGAAAAATAAAGAGTTTAAAAATGTTGGCAAAATTTTTGTACTGGACCAAATAAGGACCTTTGCTATGGATCCCCAAGATTTCTATACATGCCCCTGCTTGGTGTGCTGACCATTTCTAATAAAACAAGGAAAACTGCCAAAAGTAGTACAGGTGCTTCTCACAAAATTAGAATATCATCAAAAAATTAATTTATTTCAGTTCTTCAATACAAAAAGTGAAACTCATATATTATATAGAGTCATTACAAACAGAGTGATCTATTTCAAGTGTTTATTTCTGTTAATGTTGATGATTATGGCTTACAGGCACCAATGAAATCCCAAAAGTTATTATCTCAGTAAATTAGAATAATTAACAAAAAACACCTGCACAACCTTCCTAAACGATCCCTTAGTCTGTTTCAGTAGGCTCCACAATCATGGGGAAGACTGCTGACTGGACAGATGTGTCAAGCCATTCATGACCAATAGACAGCGCCAGAAGCATCTTACCTGGGCCAAAGCGAAAAAGAACTGGACTGTTGCTCAATGGCCCAAGGTGATGTTTTCAGATGAAAGTAAATTTTTTCATTTGGAAATCAAGGTCCCAGAGTCTGGAGGAAGAGTGGCGAGGCACACAATCCAAGCTGCTCAAGGTCTAGTGTGAAGTTTCCGCAATCAGTGATGGTTTCTGGAGCCATGTTATCTGCTGGTCTAAGTCCACTGTGTTTTATCAAGACCAAAGTCAGCGCTGCCGTCTACCAGGAAATTTTAGAGCACTTCATGCTTCCCTCTGCCGACAAGCTTTTTGGAGATGGAAATTTCATTCTCCAGCAGGAATTGGCACCTGTCCACACTGCCAAAAGTACCAATACCTGGTTTCAAAACAACAGTTCCACTGTGCTTGATTGGCCAGCAAACTCGCCTGACCTTAACCCCATGGCGAATCTATGAGGTATTGTCAAGAGGAAAATGAGAGACACCAGATCCAACAATGCAGATGAGCTGAAGGCTGCTATCAAAGCAACCTGGGCTTCCATAACACCTCAGCAGTGCCACAGGCTGATCTCCTCCATGTCACATTGATGCAGTAATTGATGCTAAAGGACCAAGTATTGAGTGCATTTACTGTTCATACATTTCAGTAGGCCAACATTTTGGAGTGTAAAATCATTTTTCAAGCTGGTGTTATAAAGTATTCTAATTTACTGAGATAATGACTTTTGGGTTTTCATTGGTTGTAAGCCATAATCATCAACATTAACAGAAATAAACACTTGAAATAGATCACTCTGTAATGACTCTATATAACATATTAGTTTCACTTTTTGTATTTAAGAACCAAAATAAATTAACTTTTTGATGATATTCTAATTTTCTGAGAAGCACATGTATGTTTGTACACCAGAATTATATACATTGTAAGGTGGCGGTGTTCACACCGTGCAGTAACTGAGGCAGTGACCCAAGCAAGTCCAATATATACAGCTTTTATTCAGCAACTCACGGGTTAAACAGAAAAAGTCCTCCGGTACGCAGCCGGGTTAACATCAGTCCATAAACAATGGTTGCCGGGCACAACGGCCGCGCCGGGCCGAACAGGGCCTGACAGGTGCAGAGCCGCGCCAGGTGTAGGTTCAGCTACACAATCCTGTGTAGCTTTTCTGCTATGCTCCTAGCAGGGTCAACATAGAACCACACTAATCCTTAGTGCAGGAGTTTTAAAGACCTGTGGCAAAAGCCACTGGAAAACCCGGGTTGGAGGGAGGAGGCCGCCCCACTGCCTCCTGTGACCTCCTCCAAGAAAGGAAGGACCTGCCGGACTTTACTTAATCTGCCTTAGCCAAGTAGTCTGACCAGGTCATTGCTCACCTTCATTCCTGCATTGCAGTCGCAGCTGTGTGTGTGTGACTGCAATGCACTCCAATGGTTTTAATAGGTCTCTGTACACATTCTGGGGGAAACATAGCGTCCCTCGTAAACGATCCCGGTCACTGCCTCACAACATGTTTTACATTTGTTGGTGTAAATCTAACATATCTTAGCACAAAATGGTCTTAAGTAAACTACCGATCAGTTAGTGTAAATGTAACATACATAGTACCAGTATTCCAAGGACACACTTTGTTCCAAATATAGTCCAGGGCAGTACAACTCTGTAGTATTATAGCCAAACATACAGCATAAAACTACATCACATGTGCATAGTTTTTGAATGGCAAATACTGCAAGTTCAGCCCTGAATCTTCAGAGCACAAATTCTTCACAGTAGGTATGTGATTACTGTGACAAATGTGGTAAAAAATCAGTGTATATCCATAATACTGGGGGTTTAACCAAACAGGTATAAATAGAAACATAAAAGCATTCTGCCTTTTAGTGTCCTGCATACTGTGCTATAATAATATTGTATTATTATGCTTATTAAAGAGGACCTTGCACTAAATGTTTCATATTGAAATGGACATAGGATTTAATAGTGGCTGCAGAGCTGGAAACCTGCTCTAAGCTATGTTGGTGGTGTGTACTTTCTCTAGTGTGTTGCTACCTTTTTATAATTGGTCAGAATCATACAGGAGGAAGAAGTACATGCTCCATTATGTGCCAAATACTTTGATTGCTAATACTGTATTTCAGCATTTCAGAGGCAAAAAGAGAATGAATAAGTAATAATTAGTGATGAGTGAATGTGCTGGGATAAGGTGTTATCTGAGCATGTTCGGGTGCTAACCGAGTGTCTTACGCGTGCTCAAATACTATGTACGAGTCCCCGTATCTGCATATCTCGGGTCTGTTCGACAACCACAACACATGCAGGGATTGCCTGACAAACTGGAAATTCCTGCATGTATCGCAGCTGTCAAACATCCACGAGACATGCAGCAACAGCAGGAACTCGAACATATTTTTCGAGTACTCGGAAGACACTCGGTTAGCATATGAACATGCTCCGATGACACCTTATCCCAGCACATTCACTCATCACTAGCAATAATTAAAAAAACGAACACTGTTTTATTTCACTGTGCAGTAACTATTACATTGTGTGTCCAGTTCAACATGAAAAATGTAATAAAACTTCCTCTTTAATATTCATAATATTCTATAAATTCATTAGAATTTGTAAAATGATTAACACATCTAATTTAATACATATTCCAGAATTCAGCACTTTATAACCACATTTATAATGCCTCATGAACTTCTAATTGTCCCTGAAAATGATTAGAAAATGTTAGTTACTCAGGTTGTATTATCATTCAAATGAAAACAGAGTTCAATGTGGTTTTCATTGTGCTAATTGCTAGGACTAAAGCAGATTACACATTTTACAGGATCAACAGTGCAGCATTAGCACTTTCTGAATGCTGTCGACAGCAAAGGAACATCTATTTTTAATTTGCTCCAAAAAAGCATTTCTACCTGCATCATTTAGGATTCAGCATAAAGTGAGGGAGGTATTCAAAAGGATTCAAACATATGAGTTGTGAAGAAACCAGATTATATCTTAATTACCCAGATGACTATGCTTAACAAACCAAGAAGAATGGACATCTAAAGAGAAACCAATCACAAACTAAAATGTTTCTATACAAATGCCCAAAGCATGGTTAATAAACAAGGAGAACTGGAGCTACTAACGCAGGAAAATAAATATGATGTCATTGGAATCACTGAGACCTGGTGGGACGATACACATGATTGGAATACAAGGCTAGAAGGATATAACTTATTTGCAAGAAACAGACTTGATAAACGAGGAGGAGGTGTCGCATTGTATGTTAGAAAAGCGTGTATCTGCACAGAGATTGACGCTTCAGAGACTGGGAGTTCTGTGGAAACTGTTTGGGTAAGAATACAAGGAGCGAACAGTGGAAAGGACACCATTGTAGGCATTTACTACAGGCCACCTGTGCAAGCTGAAGATATGTATGAACTCTTTATGCATCAAATGGCCAAGTTTTGGTATCTGTCTTCCCATGGCACTGCGGTAATGATAGGAGAAATAAAGGACCTATGATTCCGAATGGGAGAAATACCAACAAAATCAGACATGGAGGGATATATCGCTTGACTAGAAAACCTCTATAAGTCAGAAATACAAGTCCTTCACACCAACATCTCACAGGTTACAGACAGAGTCTCTCAATTGGAATCCTCCACTCTCACAATTACATCAGAACAAACAGACGAGCGTCTGATTATTGAGCAACATACCAAACAGATTGAATTCCTGTATGGCATAACTGAAGACTTGGAAAATCGCAATAGGTGAAATAATATTAGAATACGGAGCCTCCCAGAAGCTACATCCATGATGGATCTCATACTCACATTCTGCATGATGTTTAGCACTCTCTTGGACAAACTGCTAGAGCATTAGATTTTGGTTGACATAGCTCACTAAGCCCTCGACCTCGAAATACTGACTTTAACAAACCCAGGGATATAACATGCCGGGTCCACTATTATAACATCAAGTAAGAAATAATGAGAAAAGGTCAAATTAAAAGGGATTTTGACTGTGCCCAACTACAATGCCTAGTGGATCTATCCAGGATAACGCTTGCAAAATGAAGAGCATTGCGTCCGTTCCTGGAAATATTGAAATAAAGGAATATTCCTTATACCTGGGGTTTCCTGTTCTAACTACAAGTTTGTAACTAGAGAGGAACTTTTACACTGAGAGTACCGCAGGGCTTACAATTTTTTGGGGAAGACCTATATCTGCCTATAATCACAATCCCACTATGGCCAACATAACCACTAACACCTCCAGAATTGTACGGCAACTATCGACAACTCCTCCAATCACATGGAAGAAGACGTAGGACACCTGAATATTCTCGTCCAGTAGAGCAGTAATATGGCGGGCAGTCAATTTAAGTTCTTCTTGCCTCTACTACCTGAATAAAATACAGCTCCACAATGTGTTAGGGCCTCATTCTTGAAAAACCACAGTTGTAGTGGTGTGTAAACTACCAATGGGGCTTATACTGTATGTGGCCCCAGCGGGTAAGCGGTTGGTTTAAGGGGAACATAGGAATTCATCTTACAAAACATTTATATTCTACAGTTTGGAGAATTAAGCTGTTACTGATAAAAATGTAAACATGGACATAAAACCCATTTTGATATTTTAAAGGGGTCTTGTGTATAGATTAGTTACATTTCGGTTTGTTTCTATGTGTTCATACAAGATTGGGTAGTTGACGAATTTTCGTTTATATAATTACAAGATGAGGACATTTAAAACCACATACTTCTGATAAACCAGAGATATATTTTATTCAAAATACAGAACATTCAAGGCCTACTGTGTATTTTGTTTTTCTCTCCTATGCAAATACCCCCAACTCAGATTATTGAAATTTCTCATTTCATTGGGATTAACGGGAGTAGTTCCTGCACGTTTGAAAGACACCCCCCAATAGGATAGCTTGTGTTTTGCAAGCTATGAAACCCCCCTTTTTTTGTTTCTTGGAGAAAGTAGAGGATTTTTGCTTAGTGGTCCTCAAATTAGGATTGAGGCCAGGCCATTGCCTATTTACCTTAGTACGCTTTTTCATCTTGTACTATTTTTTATTTATTTATTTACTTTGTGCTATCTTTGTATACTTAACTTTCCCTCTTCTATTCTACACCCCTCCCATCCACACATCCTACTAAAGAGATGACGGGAATTGAAATAGCCTCACGTAATGTCAAGGGATTCAATACACCACAAAAGAGATTCCAGATTCTGTATGGCAAGCACAAAATGGGAGTCCAGATTCTCTTTATACAAGAGACACACTTTAAAGGCGACCATTTTCCAGAGGTAAAAAATCGTTCGTTACTATACACACTGGCACCATAGCACAAACCCAATTCTAAACCTAAAGGGGTCAGCATTGCCATACATAAAAACCTCCCCTTTACCTTACTAGACACAAACACAAACAAGAATGGCAAATTCCTATATTTGAAAGTGTCAATAATGAATGAAAGCTATAGGCAAGATAATCTACATCTCCTAAACCAGGACCAAGCAAAGATATGTCAAAAGTTTCTGAGACGGCTGAAAGGTTTTATGGATATTTTGTCGATTCTGGGCGGTGACCTCAATATGACAATGAATAAAACCTTAGCTTCTTCGGTAGGTAAGTCATCTGTACCACCCACTCACCTACCTGCACTAAAAAACAAACTATTTAAGTTACAGGCGGTAGATGTTTGGCGCATCCTACACCCAAAAGACAAGGATTACACTTATTATTTGCCACTCCACAACTCATACAGAAGAATTGACCATAATTTAATCAGCCACCATTTGCGGAGTTGGAGACATTCTGCCTGTATTGACACCATGACATGGACCGACCACGCAGCCATATTTCTCACATTCCAACCACCAGGGGTATCCCCTAAACCATGGCATTGGCACTTGAACCCAAATATTTTACAAAATTCTGATACAGTTGTAGCCATCAAACAAACAGTCAATTTGCCACACCATGAAAATGAAAGTACCCCACTGCCTATGCAGTGGGATATAGGAAAGATGTATATCTTCGTACCGTGTTATAAGCCCTGGGGCATCAAAACACAATACCAGACCCCAATCAGAGGGCAATAAAACTCACTCCTTATCTATGAACTGTTCCAATATTTATGTTCATCCCTCTGCCATAATGACAGTTCTGCTTCACGTCACATGTCTTACCTATTGCATTATTCCTGTGTCCTCTTGTGTATAAATATGTGATTCTTCAGTTTTTGTTTTAGTCTTTGCCTGATGAAGAGACCTGAGTAGTCTGGAAAGCTTGCAATTTGTTACCATCTTTTCAGTTAGCCATTAAAAGGTATCAACCACTGAGGACTCTCAAGTCTAAATATTTTTCTATGCAGTGGGAGGCACTAAAATGCGTAATAAACGGTATCCTCATCAGAGAATTATCAAGACTTAAAAAATAAAAGGATGTCCAAATAAAATACATTTTAAAACAAATACGTATTCTGGAACAAGAACATAAAAGAAACCCAATCCTATTTAATCTAATTGCACAGAAAGAGGATCTAAAATAACTATTAGACCAAAGCTTTATCAAACAGCGAGATAGAATGCAACAATTCTTTTATGAGTATGCAGAAAAATATGGGGGTCCATTAGCTAAAATTATCATCCCAGAGCAACCAACACATTTATCCCAATCATTTGCACTACAGGGAATAAAGAGGTAAATAATTCCCGATAAATTGCTGAGACAGTCAAAGAATATTACAAATCTTTCTACAATATTAAAGGTCAATATACAGATTTGTCCCCAACCCATCTTCAGGCAAAAATTGACAACTACATCAATAAAGCTGCACTCCCCTCCCTCTATCAGAAGACATTAAGGATATTTTAGAACAACCTTTCACTGAGGAAGAGGCAGAGGAAGCTGTTAAATTGTCACCTCCAAACAAAAAAATTGTTATAAGTAATTAGCCCCCTAATCTGATTCCTTATCTAACAAAAGTCTATAACTCATTTTCGACTTCCAACCCGTTCCCTAAACAAACACTGGAGGCACACA
The DNA here is from genome assembly GCA_009801035.1 of Oophaga pumilio. NCBI lineage: Eukaryota > Metazoa > Chordata > Amphibia > Anura > Dendrobatidae > Oophaga > Oophaga pumilio. The sequence goes on along the minus strand of VIAB01015839.1, from coordinate 50,890 downwards.
TTACAGTCATTCCAAAATCCGAGAAAGATTTAACTACTTGACCAAGTTATAGACCAATCTCACAAATTAATATCAGTCTAAAAATATACCCTTAAATTATAGCCCTCAGACTAGCTCCATTAACGCCCAATCTTACACATAATGACCAGGTAGGATTTATTCCCCATAGAGAGGCCAGAGATAACACAATTAAATCAATGCTTCTCATGTCACATGCCATGAATTCAAAAACCCAGACAAGTATCCTATGAATAGATGCCGAAAATACTTTGATAGGGTTAGTTCGCCTTTTTTACAAGGTGCCTTGAAACAGATTACTATAAGCCCCAACAGCTCACAGAAGCTTGCATTATATGCAAACAACATCGTATTATATATCTCAAATCCCAGGACTACATTACCATGAATCTTGAAAGAGCTTGAAATATATAGCTTTTTGAGTGATTTAAGATAAATTAATCAAAATCAAAAGTCCTCTACATAAATATCCCTGAATCCGAAAACTTTCATTACAAAACACATACCCTTTTCGGTGGTGTTCTCACACACTGAAGTCCTTGGGCATATAGCTTTTACCAGATATGTCCTGATTGTTCCAACTCAATTGCAAACCCTTTCTCGCCCACATCATTAATTATCTCAAAATGTATGATAAAGGTAGTCTATCATGGTTTGGCAGTATTAACTTTCTGAAAATGGATGTTCTCCCTAAGCTTCTCTTTTTATTCCAAGCGATCTCTATAGCTCTACCCCAATCATTCTTTAAACAATTGACTACAGCATGTAGCAGCTTTATTTGGAAGGGGGGAAGACCTCGCTTAGCACGTAGGTTTTTAAATAGACCCAAAACTGAAGGAGGAACAGGACTTCCTGATTTCCATTCCTATTATCAACTGACCATGTTGGTGGGTGTCTTGCATTGGTTTCATGGGGCCAAGCAGAAACAGTGGGTATCTCTGGAGTTTTTATGTGACAATTTTCATCGGCCTCCCTGCCATGGGTGAAGAAAACACATTGACCATCTTTGAGATTTCTAACTCTCCTAACACAGGATATACTTAGGATCTGGAACCAAATAATTTAAAAAATCAAAAACCTCCAACATACCTGGTCTCATGATTCCTTTGTTTGATAATCCTGAGTTTCCATCTAGAGTCGGAGCAAAGAGTTTCATGATTTGGGTATTCAATCATAAAACCAGACTCCAAAATGTATTTTCAACATCACTTAAGCTACTTACTCTAACTGAATTAAAAAAATCTTCACCCAGACAATCTACTATCATGGCTGCCTACTTACAGTTCTTTGTTTCAACATTCCAGCTGGTCGCAGTGCTCAGATCTGATCTAACACATTTGGATCACTCTTTCTTGAGGAAAATACACCAGTTCATCCAGTCTCCCAAATCTACTCAATTCTCTCCACATACTTAATTGGATCGCCATTGTGGTTTATGAAGGAGTGGGAAAGGACATTGAACAGTTATTTTTATGAAGACCAATGGAAAAAAAGCTTATTTTTTCACACACAAAATATCTTTAGTTTGCAAAGTACAAGAAAAAGAATATAAAATTACCACAAGATGTTATAAATGTTCAATAGACCTTCATAACATTTATACATCAGTCTCTAATCTCTGTTGGAGGGCCTCCGCCCTCTGGATTTCCAGTCAGGTGACGGCGCATATACGATGATGTCATCGCGTATGAGCCGGCATGTACGATGACACCAGAAGCAGAGCTGGGCCTGCAGGGGATCGTCAGTGAGTTAAGTATGAAAAACATTTTTGTTTTTTTTCCTTTCTGTATAAAATTAATTAAATGAGTGATGAGGTAGGTGAAGGTGGACTGCAAATGATGAAGTGAGGGAAGGGATGAGGGACTGCAAATGATGAAGTGGGGGAGTTGGACTGCACATGTTGAAGTTGGGGACGGGGGCTGCAAATGATGAAGTAAGGGAGGGGACGGGGACTGCACAGGATGAAGTGGGGGAGGGGGACTGTACATGATGAAGTGGGGAGGGGACAGCAAATGATGAAGTTAGGGGAAGGGGGACTGCAAATGATGACGTTGGGGAGGAGGACTGCAAATGATGAAGTGAGTGGGGTGAGGTGGACTGCACAGGATGAAGTGAGGGAGGGGAGGGGGACTGCAAATGATTAAGTGAGTGAGTAGGACGGGGACAACAAATGATGAATTGAGGGTGATTGACGGGGACTGCAAATTATGAATTGAGAGTGGGGGACTGCAAATTATGAATCAAAGGTGGGGAGTGCAAGTGATGAATTGAGGATGGGGTCTGGAGAGCAAACGATGACTTGGGGAGAGCAAATAATGATGAATTTTGAGGGAGGGAAATGTAAATGATGATGTATTGAGACTGGTAGTGTCATGGGGCAGTAGTAGGAATACAGGGGACGAGGAACCTGGGCCCCTGAACTGCCTCTAAGTCTAAGGGAGGGTCCTATCTTTCCTTAACTCGGGGGTACACTTGAAGGTAGTGAGGTCCAAGTCACCAACCTGTCCCTGTCTCCTGTTTAGCCCTGAGCTAAACCCCCAACCCCTCCCCAGGAAGTGAGACAGGGAACAAAGGGAACTACACCAAAATAACCAAAGGAAGGAAAGACAGACACCTAGGGGTTAAATAAACAAAGCAACAACACTTAGCTTTCTCTGCTGCAATGCACCACACAGTAGAGTAAGGCACCAGATCAGGGAAACAGCAGAAGCACCACTGCGCTCAGCAAGCTACTGACTCCAGCTTGGTTGGTCTCCAAAAGGCAGAAATATCATCAACAGTCAGCTGACGCCTCAGGTGACCTTTTAACCCCTCTATCCCATCAGACATACTATTCCATCCATGTGACCCTGGACCTAATTCCCATGGACGGAATAGTACGTCACATGCGATCAGCTGCGCTCTCGGGGCTGAGTGTCAGTTGATTATCACAGCTGACACCCGACACTATGCGCCAGGAGCGGTCACGGACTGCTCCCGGCACATTAA
>VIAB01015838.1:29053-40505 GCA_009801035.1 Oophaga pumilio | reverse complement strand
CAGAGGTTTCTTTTCATTACATCTTTATTTCGTTTTATTTAGTTATATTAACCTCCCCTGTGCCTGCCAATTTTTTCCATATGAGGGCTGTGCAATTGTATTCACAATACTCTTTGTATATTGTTATTTACATGTGGTTATACCTCTCTTTCTCTGAGTAATTAACTCAATATTTGGACTATCTTCCTTGTTGTGTGATTTTAAATTGTTTTTATTGCGTATGTGTGTGTTTTTTTGTCAATGTTGGATTATAATTAATAAATTTTGTATTTTGTTTATATATATTTTTTTGGTCGGTGATCCTTATTCTCTTGCCTGTCTTGCCTCTTTTCCTTTACCAATAAATCCTAAATAGAATAACAACAATTAAGATCAAAGAACGAAATAAAAAATAAAAAGGAAAATAAGAACAAAAGCGGATGCATATGTGCAACCAAATCGAAATACACAGCATACAGGCAATCACAAGAAGGGTACAAATGAGATATTTTCATTTAGACCCAGAGGTTGAACGGTCCGTAATGTCCATATTCACCGCGTCTCCATCTGTCCTAAACGTTTAGTTAAATTCCCACCCCTAATGTTCATATTCAAAACATCAATACCCCGCACCCTCAATAGTGTCGCATCACAATTGTAGAAGGTCTTAAAATGGCGGGGTAACGTTTTAAGGACAGAAGTGTCCGTGTGGGAAGCTGCAGCAACAATCCCCAATACATGCTCCCTTATGCGGACTTTCAACTGCCGTGTCGTCATCCCCACATAAATAAGTCCTCATGGACAGGTAGCATAGTAGATGACATATCTGGTAATACAGGAGATACGCTGTTTAATATTGAAGCTGTTATTACCATCAGAGCTAGAAAAAAAATTGCAGCGATCAATATTGGGGCAGGCTACACACTTCCCACACGGAATACAACCACCCCTAACAGGAATAGCATCCAAAAAGGTGGTCAATTGTTGACCGGAATAGTGACTCCGGGTAAGATAATCCTGGAGATTTCTCGCCCTCCGGAACGTAATTGAGGGTTTATTGGGAAGGAATATATTGATAATAGGATCAACCTCGAGGATCGGCCATGCTTGTTCCAGTGCCGATCTAACTCTATCGGAGTACAGATAATACGAGATAATAAATCTCAGGTCGTCTTTTAACTTTGTACCAGAAGTAGTCCTATAGAGTAGATCATCACGGGATGCATGCCTTTTTGATAAGGCACTTACTGTTTCCACCTGCCTTTAGTTCCTCTGCTCGATTTTCAAAGTCAGAATTTGTTGAACAAATGCTACGTAAGCGGAGGAATTGTCCTACCAGTATAGACTTGATCATATGATGAGGATGACAGGAGGAAGCATGAAGCAACGTGTTCATTGCCGTGGCCTTCCTGAAGATGTCAGTCTGTATATTACCACTAAGATCTTTTTTTAAGAGTGAGATCAAGGAAATCCATGCTGTCCCGGCTCCACACAGAAGTCAAATGTATGTTACGGTCATTGCTGTTCAAAGTAGATATGAATTGTTAGAGGTCGATGTATGTGCCCTGCCAGACGAAGAAGATATCGTCAATGTACCACGTCCAGAAAGGGACACGGTCCATTAACCCCTGTTCGTCCGGCAGGAAGAGGTCTCTCTCCCACAGCCCCAGGAACAAACAGGCATATGAAGGCGCGAAGGCTGCTCCCATGGCTGTGCCCTGGAGCTGCAGATAGAAAGACCCCTTGAACACAAAAAAATTGTGAGTAAGGGTAGACTCAAGTAGTTCCAGCAGTAGTCCTCTCAAGCCAGTAGATAAAGAAGATGACTCAAGAAAATATCTAACGGGCGCCATGCCATCCTAATGTTTTATATTAGTATATAAATATTCAACATCTGCTGAAACTAGTAGAGCCTCCCCATCTAAAAACAAACCATAGACCTTCCGAAGCAACTCTCCAGTATCCCTCAGGAAGGAAGGAAGATTAGTGACCAAGGGTTGGAGGTGAAAGTCAATCCATTTGTTGACATGCTCCAGAGAGTTCCCCCTCCCTGAGATGATCGGTCGTCCAGGTGGCACAGAGATATTCTTGTGAACCTTCGGGAGAAGGTATAGAGTGGCAATGATTACAAGAGATAGTAAGTGCCCTACTCTTTCACCTTCTTCAAAAAAGGTGATTCCCTGAAAGGCTCTTTTTCTCTCAGCTTTTTGCAATAACGTCCATGTAGCCAGGGACTGGGCTGTTTTAAGCCTTTTTTGAGCCTCAGGTGTAGGATCATCTATCACGTTAACTTCAGCCTGCCTAAGTTCTTGAAATCCTGCCTGATCTGCTGTTTTAGTTTTCATTTTGCTCCTAGTTATTTCTTTAATAAATATCCCTCTCAGGTAGGCCTTCATAGACTCTCAGACCATTGGAATAGATGCTGTTCCATTATTAATTTGGAAAAACTCTTTGAGGTCTAAGGCCACTTTTTCTACATTTATGATTTGTAGCCAGGACTGATTTAATTTCCAGAGCCTAAGGAAGTTTGTGCTCAATTTGAGTGAAACCTGAAGAGGACTGTGATCCGAGATAACTCTAGGCAAGTATTGAATATCTCCCAATATTCATAGTAAGTCCTATGACTAAGGGCGCTGTTAACACAGCTGAAATGTGTCAGGTGTTCATCTTGTTTTTAATGTGGCTAACATGCCTTGAATAAAATGTTTTTGATATTTTATTTACCGAGTTAGAGTGCCGCTTCCATTCCTCTTTTTTTTTATGATTCTGGAAATTTTTCTCTTTTTTATTTCTATTACCCTATGTTCCAAAGTTATGCCCCCTCGGTAATATAGTAATTAATTTTCCCCTGAAACAACTTGGTGTATACCACAGAACTTGGCCATTCTCAAACCACAAAAAGCAAACACTTATAGAAAAGTCATATGGAATATGGTCATGTGTGTAACGAATGGAAGCGGAGGCAGAGGTGGTGAAGTTCACATTCGTTTTTATTTTTTAATGTGGAACCTCGAGACCGCGGTCCGGGGGGCTCCGAAGGGGGCGTAACTAGTGAGCCCCGGGTACCCGTAGTAAGGCCCCTCGAACAGGACCAGAATGGAATACCCGGAGGACACAGGTGCTACCTCCAGTTAGACCCCGGACACGTGGCAGCTGTCCCAGAGGGACCAAAAGGGTAACAAGTATTTACAGAGTCCGTGGAAAGTTCTAGACGGAGAAGGGTAAGGTCCTGGTCCAGAACGGATGGTAGAAGGCTGGCTTCAGTGACCTTGTCACGGTCCACGGGTACGGATGGCTGATGGCGGAACGGGATGACACTTGCGCCAGTAATAGCCGAGATTGTCCAGATTAGCCAGATACGGGTTAGCAATGATCTGAGGAGACAAACAGTATCAGCGAAGCACAGAGACTGCAGACGCAGCGCAGACAGAACAGGCACAGAACCGGATGTAGCAATGATAGAACACGTTGCTCCGGCACTCCCCTAAATGGTGGAGTGACCAGATATAGTACTGAGTGCGCAGCCATTGGATAATTAGCTATTTCAAAAGATGCACGCTGCCCCTTTAAGAGAGGCGGTGGGCGCGGCCTCGCGTCCTAAGCCGACTGTCTGGAGGCCTGCCAGCAGCGTGCCAGGAAGTGAAGGAGGACACAGGACGCCGGGGAGCAGATGGGACAGGAGACCCCAGCCCACGCACAGACTGCCGCAGAGGGACAGCCCGAGGAACAGGTGAGTGAGCAGAACGGAGTGCAGGGCCAGCGCTGGACCGGGTGTAACAATGTGGTTAAAGGGAAAATTTGCACCACTTAACTTTGGGTAGTGGGGGCATAACTTTGGAATAGAAGGACACGGAAGGAAAAGGAAAACTTTTCCATAATTGGTGGAGTAGCACCGATTTCGTGGAAGTGCTAAGTTTAAATAAAACATTCCAGTGAAATGTCCACTTTAACTGTTTCCATACCCACATTTGCAGAATACTAAAGAATGGTGATGAGCTGATCTGATTTAGAATCACCACTGTCTATGATACTTATTTTGTGTTCTCCTTCCCCAGCGACATTGTGTATCTCTTTCACGTCTGCAAATAAATAAAATCCTACTGCATTTTGAAACAAGAGTACGCAGTGAATTACTCTATATTCTTTGGATATCTGATACTATTCACTAATTTACCTATGAAATGTATTTATAAATTTGTAGGGGGTGTGCTGGGGCTGATTTGTGCCCACCTTCTGAATAAAGGCACACCCTGGCACCCCGCTGCATTAACACAATGTCCATTGTGGTGTGTGCTGTGTGTGCAGTGCATTTCACCCACCTGTAGGTTACAGTTCTCCTCAGGCTGCAGAGTCCCAGCTTCCTTCAGCTACACACAAAGATTTTCAAAGTCCAAGTTCATTTTCAACAAAACAACTTTACTTAGCTTGTCCAGTTTAGTTACAGACACCGCCCAGCAATCCTCACACGTTACGGACACTCCTTTCCCTGAGCTGTTCCTAGTCCTTCCTGGCACCATGTGTTCCCTTACCATATCCTCGGGATACCGCAGCTTCCTGAGTAGCCGAGCTAGCTTTTTCCTGGTGTTCCCCATCCATTACCAAAGGATGCCGCTGCCAATCCTTCCCAGACTGTAAGCCTTGGACGTCACGGGAATTTCCATAAAGCCTAGTCGCTATTTTCCTCATGCTGCTCTGATTCACTCGTGCTCGTGCTTTCCTCCCGGATGGCCTGGAATGATGAGCTTCTGTCATAATACAGCTTCGGTTATAACCTCACTGTTCCTCTTCCTAGTCACAACTCATAACTACCTCAGGAACACATTCTTCTCACCCTTTGCTAGTTCCTCCCACTAGTATTCCCTATTGGCCTAACTATTTCTTATCTTAACGCAATCTAAACTCCTAATCTACAGTGCTCCCCACTGTTCTAAGTCCTATATTACCCCTACTAAAGGGTATGCCACACTAAACAGCGTCGCTAACGAGATCGCTAAAATACGTCACTATTTAGCGATCTCGTTCGTGACGATAACGTGTGTGGCATGTAGCAACGACGTGGCCCCTGCTGTGATCTCGCTGATCGTTCACTAGAGTTCTGGACCGTATTTAGATCGTTGGCGTCCCGCTGGTGAGCCTATATCGCTGTGTCTGGCACCTTTTGTGAGCGATGTGCGCTGTTTTTTACATCGCAATGACCGTTAAAGTCGTTAATGAGATCGCTAACCGCTTTTGAGTCGTTAACGAGATCGCTAAGTGTGGCAGCTACTAGAGACATTAAAACGATCACAAAAACGATCTCATTAGCTTGCGTCGTTATTGAGATCGCTAACGAGATCACTAAGTGTGGCAGTACCTTAACACTAAACCAGACTTTATTACTATATTTCCCTATCTCTATCCCTAACTCTTAACTTACACAATGCATGAACATCAGTACATTGCTTGACACATTAACATACAGTAAAATAACATCACATTACATGACACTTACATGCAAAACATACCCGATTTTATTCAGTAGGTACGCACAGGGATGCAGGGCATAAATCTGCCCCCAGCACACTCCCTACAAATTCTGTCTTCACCATAATATTCACCATTGACTCTTTTGGGACCATGTTTTAAACCAAAAATTGCAAAATTGTGTCCATACTCCCCTCTAAAGCATCAAACACAAAATATTTGGTTCTTATGGGGAAAAATGGCTTTGGCGAGAAATGTCAGTGTTGCACATGGCAAGCAATTAGATACCAGCTTTTATATTTATAGAGCAAATGTTAAAATATTAAATATGTGATCTGTTTGGTTGTGATGGGCAACGCTAAAACTTTTTAATGAAGGAGCTGTCCACCTTTTCCTTCTGTTTAACTTTATATCTTCACAAAGGCGGTAGGATGGTATACAAACATTTTACTCATTTTCTGTTCATCTATTATTTAAGATAGAAATGATAGCGTCTGTAGCTTTCCGGATTAACTGAAGATATTCAATAAAGTGAATGCCAGCTGTGAATCCCATGGATACTTTTATATAAAAATATTAATACTATAATTTTTAATTTTTAAAAAACTATAAAATAGTAGTAACTAGCAATTATTAACCATGGTGTTAATTACTTGGGGATATTAGAGGGGTTCAAAGGTTACACACTGCTAATTTTCTAACCTTTGTAAAAGCCATAACAACATACTGTATGTGTGAACTAAATATATAAATGAACATTCTACAGTCAATGCAGACAAAGCTGCTCTCATAGTTGGTACCATTTTACTAAAACTGTACTTTTTATTTTTTTTGATACTTGTTTGCATTCTTACCAAAATTTTAATCCTAAATTGCAGGCATCTCAGGTTACACTCACACGCTGCAACTGTGATACATTTTCAACTGTGTTATTATTATTCTGGCCTCAATTTTGGCAAAATTATTGGAGTAATTAAGCAGTAATTATGGCAAAAATTAGGCAAGTTTGAAAAACCCCAGAGAAAAAACTCATGATAGCCACAATGTGTGAGTAAAACCACAGAGCCCCACACTCGTTATTCATGGGAACACCCAACAATGCATCCATAAACTCTCCCTTTTCTTTAAGCAAATTAGATTTTGCTTCCAACCAAAATTTAGTCCATTTTTTAAAATAGGGCTTGAACCCAAACACGACCGTCTGGACTTAGGGTGATACAGGGTTTATTAGGGGCACCGACGTTGAGCGGGGGCGCCATGTCGTCAACAACTAGGGTGCCAACCTCCGCGGTCAGGAAGGGATTCATTAGGGCCCATTAGGGTTATCCTAGATTTTTTGGCCCCAAAAATAAGTAATACATTGCGATATTTTGATCATTATGTATTTTTCCTGGTATCCCTTAGTCTTTTTGTTATGTGTCTATTAATGATGGTTTTAATCAATGAATTAAAAGGTATTTTTTAGGGATTTTGTGTTTTTTTCTCTCTGGTATTTCAAAAAGATGCCCTGACATAAACTGATTATGGGGTTCTTAATTTTGCTTTTTTTTTGTACTTTGTACATAGGGGTTGGCTTCCTTCTTTAGGGCTGGGCATTTTGTCTATATAGCTTTCCACAGGCAGGTGCCTGAACAGTCAAACCGGGGTCCTGCTCAACCTCCATATATTTTGAGGTCGTCTGGCACATAGTGAGGTGAACTACAAGAGTTAGGGACCATCCTGATTGGGTACACCTTGTCGTAGTCAGATGGTTTGTATGTTTTTTTTCAATCAAACTAGTGCCAACCAAGTACCCTATTTTATTTACATGCGCTTTACTACTCATTTATTTACTTACTGCAGAGTATTTTGTTTTTATCTTTGGTTCTGACTGTTAAATAGCCACAGTGTGAATGTGCTCCTACACATTGCACTTATTCCAACATATGCTTGGGGTTCTTAATTAGCGGTTATCACCCTTAGGTTACCAATAAGTCACATTGCTTATTGCAATATTGCAGTCAATTAGTAAATTATGAGCATGGCACAGCCATTACATTCATAAACCCTCGTAGGTATTGGTATGGTTGTCCGGTTTAAATAAAAATATCCTATAGTGGGATTTTGAATTATTGGAGCACAATCTTGGGGTAAGGAGTCCCTGCATTTGGACATTTAATTTTATTTCAATGGGAACTGTAAAATAATTTATTTCCTTGTGGTGGCAATTGAACTAAATTGCTGCCAGGTTCATCCACAGATTACAGATGAATATAGAATTCTAGAGCTTCCTGAACAGTAAATCTCTAAAATGCCCCTGTTTATCATTCTTGAATACTTTGAATCCTCCAGCGAATGCATTCGTGTTCCTGCATCACTAGGAACCAAGATGTGATAATTATATTTAGTTTGTAGCTTTCCAAAGATGAAATTGAGGGTGAAAATATGTTTTCTGGTGACTTAAATTGATTGTCTCATTCCCTCTAATATACAATAAGCGTTGGCTTAATAGGACAGATTTGTGTCACTGCTATTAACCTGTTAGCTGATACCACTTACCATGGGAAAGCAATTTTTGCTTATACAGCAGGAACCTGCAATAAACTACTAGTGATATATACAGCAGATGAAATAAGTATTGAGCACGTCACCAATTTTCTATGTAAATATGTTTGTAAAGGTTCTCTTGACATGAAATTCTCACCACATGTCCATAACAAACCATCCAATCCACACAGATAACTTACTTTATGGTTTGATTTCTTTATGTGCAATAATGAGAAATGACAGGAAAAAAATATTTAACACTCTTACTGAAATGTGTTTGATACTTCATACAAAAGCCTTTGTCAGTGATGACAGCTTCAAGACTCCTCCTGTATGGAGAAACTAGTCGCATGCATTGCTCAGTTGTAATTTTATTATTTGCTTTACATTTGTAATATCTGGTGGTTAGTTTAAATCAGGCCAGTAGTAAACATATCTACTTTATTATTATTTAATATACACTTTCTTTCAAATTATTACTTTTTTTCTCAGTTTCATCTAGCATATCACCGGCTTGGTTTAAATATACCTGACACCTCTATGCTCACAACAGCACTGAGCATAATTCCACTGTCCATACAGTTGATCTGTGTGTAGCTCGCTGTTTTATAAAAAGCAAATCTTTCTATTGCTTTGTACAATATTATGGCTTGCTCTTGCTTTAAACAGTTTTTTTTAATGTTTTTTATTATCTGCCACTCGGTGTGTTTAGCGCAGGGGGATATTTTGTTTATATAATACCATTTTAGTATACATTTGATAGGTCCCTCTTCTGATCCCTCTTCTTTCAAACAGAAGGCTGGTGTTATATATTTATTTACTATTTCAGAATATTTTATGTGCCTTTTGAGGAATTAAGATTTAGAAATATATTTATGATGTTCCTCCATTCATTTTCCCTTCCAAATTTTATGAACAGACTTCAGAAATGTTTTGAAATACAGCGTATAGGTTTTATTTGCTATCTTAGTTTTCATAGACAACCTTAAATTTGTAAAAAATTAACTATTTGTATTGGTTTATTTTCAAGTTATTGCAATTCCTGCAGTAACAGGGTGCACTTACTGTTCCGCCAGGCAAAAAAATAGTAATGTTTCAGATTTGTCATTTTCATATTTATTTTGCTGTGAATGTCATTTTGTATCAGATCCTATTGCACAGAGATCTCCATGGAACCCACTTCAGATTGCTTGTACTTGTGACATGTTACATTATTCCACTCTGGTCAATTTAATGTGGGAAAACTGTGGCCAAGCCATGAACAATAGGAATCAAGTGAACTCTGGCATTCCAGCATGTTTAGTTATTATGGAGCCATAGATGTGCAAAGAAAAAATCAAGCAAGAAAACTGTTTCAAACACTGTTGTAGATTCACGGGATTGGAGTGCACTTGGTCAGGTGTCGAGGTGCAGGTGTAACAGAGAGCATGACCCCAGAAAACTTGAAGTAAGAGAAATTCACAATTTCACCACACACTCTTTATTTCATAAGTGCAAGATTTTATTCGTGGAAGCGTGTAAAGACAAAATTTGAGCGAAACAGTTATTGAGCGACAGAGTTAGATGTTTCGAACCCACCAGGGTCTTTTTCACTAAGTTATTGTGGGTAGATGAAGCAAGAGAAAAGGAAATTTCTTAATGGTAGGACATTGCACAATGTGCCTGTGCAGTGTTGCCTGACAGCTGAACAGGTGCAGGAGCGCCGCAACGAGCAACAGCAGCATAGCACTGCACAGGCACGTTGTTTTCAAAGAGGTAAGTTTGGCAATTTTTTTTTGCAACCAATTTCTATCATTTTAGAAAACAAATTACCACTCCCATAGAGAACTCCTTATAATCTCCTAAAGCCAGTTTTCACCTTCCTAACCCGGCAACCATTTAAAATCTGACGTGTCATTTTATATAGTAAAAAACTTTGGATGTTTCTACATATTCCAGTGATTCTGAGAATGTTCTTTAGTGGCATTTTTTATATTATGACAGTGGTAACTTTAATCCAATATGATTTCTGTTTATTTCTAAAAATAGTTGAACTATGTCAAAAATTTAGATTTTTAATTCTTATGTACTTAAAACAGTCATTGCACGCAAAGCAGGTAAAAATAACATTTATCATTTGTCTATATTACATCATTTTAGAAAAGTAGTTTTTTTTATCAAGTAATTTCAGTGTTGCTTTATTGCAGCCTCTGAGCAAGTCAGTTGTTTGCCCCCAGTCTTTGATCTGGAAGCACTTACAAACAACTGATTTTTACCGGTGGTTGGGTAATTTCATTGCATGCACTGCTGAAAAAAAGTGTTATTACATGGCGACCATTCAGATGAATGGGTGTCTGTGTAATACAAGGATGGTTGGAGTCTGCCAAAACAGGAGTGGCTCTTACCGGTTGGGGTCTTAAGTGAAAGATTACTTTTTATGTCAATGTGGCATAAATTTAAAAGAGTACTGATACATAAAAAATTAAGAATGTAATATTTCGGTGCTAGTAACTTGAGAATTTTTTTAAGACCATTACTGACCATGTTGCCTAAGTCCTGTGACATATGGCATTAGTAGTGTCTCTGATGGCTCATCTGAGCAGTGGATTGTATTAAATGATATAGTTAACTATTATAAAGCTCTACTAATGTTGTTAATATTTTTGCCAAGTGTAGCTAGTGCACATTATTAAAAGATAAGTCATTACATAATTTATCAGCTAATATAACTCATTCTTAATGATCACTGCAGACTGACAATGCAGAATGTCATTAACATGTCCCAGGGAAGACGAGAAGGACTGTGACAGGAGACCGAGAGGCAAATGTGACAGGACTGGTAAATGGATCACACCTAATTTGGTAGATATGTAGCGGCAGAGGATGGATAGTAATCCTCCATAATGATTAATTGCTCATACATATTCAGCAAGCCATATGATGTATTTTCACTGAACAATTATGGATTTCAACTTGCTTCCCTATTACTTTTTCTGAAAGACTCCTTTATATACCTGCAGTTTATCATTTTGCTCATCTTGTTCCCATTAGAGAAAATGGTAATGCTGAAAATGTTAGCGTAACTGTAAAAGTGTATAATTCTGGTCATTTTTGTCTGAAACATGCTCGAATACTGAAAATTGGACCAGTCATACTTTTTGAAAAGTGTCTGAAAATATGCCTCTGAATGGGCTCCCAGAAAGAATATATTCCATTATATATGAAAAATGAGAAGAAAGATTATAGTATATTGATATCTCTACTTAAATTGGTTTTTCAAACCAATAAATAAAGTGATGTGATATCGCTTAGACCTCTGAATTTGACAAACACTAAAGCTGGATTTAATCATTGTATAAGAGCATTACAAGAGATGCTCATTTTTTGATAATCACGAAGTATAAACAGGCTGCCAATAATCCTATAAACGAGCAAAAGTGCTTGGTCAAGGGTCGAATTTTACAAAACATCACGCCAGCACATCATCCTTTGGAAATAGGATGTG
>VIAB01015836.1:31848-42889 GCA_009801035.1 Oophaga pumilio | reverse complement strand
ATGCTTGGCCATGCATAACCCAGAATAATACATTACAACTAACACATCTAACTTCCTACACTGCTGCCAAAACAACTTCCATTACACTGATGACATTATAAACCTATAGAGTATAAGCCAATATATATTTTCTGTACAGCTATTATGCTAATAACAAACCACTAACTACGTGCTGTTATAGTGAGGGGAGATGCATTCCAGACATCACAGATCTTATTAAACTTCCCCAAGCAACCCCTGTTCTGGTATAGTGTCCGCTCGTATGGTATAATTGGATTTACCAGTTCAATCCAAGCTCTAAGAGAAGGATGTTGATTACCCATCCAGCGTAAGGAAGAAGGGTTTGGTATCGGGTCCTCTGTTCCTTACTGTAAACTGATGTGAGTGACTCCATAGATTTTTAATATTTTCTTTGACACATGCAGTAAGCAATCACGGGTAAAGTGAGTGACGTTGATGATATATCTTGTATTACTTTCCTGACAGATGTCATTGTCATATCAGACTGCAAGTGATCATTCAGTTCTTAAAGGGTTATTGCAAAGAGAATTGTATCCGTAGGGGATAAATTACTGTCTGCAGGAGTCTGACTGCTAGAAACCCCCAGTGACTGGAACCTGCAGAGCATCGCAGCTTGCTGAGTAAGCGCAGACAAGTAGAGTGCCCATACTGGCCCCTTTTGATCTCTGAAAGTGCATACAAGAGAAGCATGTAAGCATCCGAATTGGACCATGGAGCAATGCAGGAAGGTGACCTGGCTTGATCATGTCTGTCACTTACCAAGAGGAAAGGTGGCACCTGGATGCACTGCAATAAAGCACTTGGACTGCATCAGAAAAAGATCAACAGTGTCTAGATGAGTGCTCCAAATGGAATTTACTGAAGAAAATTCCCCAAAATTTTCGGCACTTCTTGCCACGGCCTTCACAGGGCAGATGTCAGGATTTTTTTTTTCGTGCAGATATAACGCACCACCTACCCAATACTGTACAAGCCACATGCTCCCCTTCATGGCAGTCGTACTATGCTTAAAGTACTGCTATCGGATAATTCCCCCGCCATGCTTCAAAATTAAGTAACGATCTCCAGCCAATTGATCATCTATCTGATACATTTGGAGAAACAAGTTTGATCCGTATATGCGGTCTTTCAGTTTATAAGACTTAAAGGGACCTCTGTCATCTCCTTGGTGCCAAATGCCACAGGACAAGTTCAAAGGTTTTCTGGAGCCCATGCCTTGCTGGTTTAATGGTGTGAGCAGGGCCTATACAACATTATTGAGGTGGTCCTGTAATGGTACCATGCCTTGGGCTGTATTCACACTCCCATGTTTTGGTATCCAGAATAGATGTCTGTCTGTCCTTGCATCATGGACTGTGAAAAGTGAGTGAATCTGGCTTAGTGTGTGTGCTTTATGGAAGTTGTTGGCATTGAGGCCCCGTTATACGCTATGATATCGTTGCAATGTCACCGGTTTGGTGACGTTGCAGCAATGTCGAAACAACATCGCTGCGTGAGACCAGCAAGCTCCCAGCGCCATACAGCAGATGCTGGTATCCAGGGTAAACAGCGGGTAACTAAGCGGCTCTTAGTTACCCGCTGTTTACCCTGGATACCAGCATGCTTGCTGGTCCTGATCGCTGGTGAGTCTGCCTAATGATGGGACATTGAAGCGTGTAACGGGGCCCTTGCTTACCCACCTAGATTTCCTGGCCCTTCACCTCTTGTTTCTATTACCCTGCAAGATAAGCAGCCTCCATCAGAAGACCGGTCATTAACACTCTACTACTGATATGGTGATTCATATTCATTGTGATCTTCCATGTTGACATCTGGCAGCCAATGTGAATAGTTCAATACTTAAACATTGTTTTAGACTGGTAAACTTACTACATAATTTATTTTACCTTTTCATTGTAGATGCCACTAAACAGTCTGGTAAACGAGTTGTTGGAGATGTGGCGTACGAGGAAGCAAAGGAGAAGGCCTCATATATAACCCCGGTGCCGGGTGGCGTTGGCCCTATGACAGTAGCCATGCTAATGGAGGTTGGTGGAGAAATATATATCGTTATTTGCAGTCTGTCTGGTGTAGGTGAATTTACAATGGACGCCCTCTTCTCTTTATTTCTGCATTTCAGAACACTGTGGAGAGTGCAAAGCGTTACCTGGAAAAATTCCAGCCGGGGACATGGAGTATAGAATACACCAACCTGCAGACGCAGACTCCGGTACCCAGGTAATGCACGGTTGTTCCTCTATGGCTATGCTATTGTCGGAGAAACTTTTCTTCCAGGTATATAAACTCCATTCAGAAGACAATCCTTTATTGGAAACTTAAAAGGAAAAACCACTTGTCACCAAATTATCAAGTGTCTCTTTGCTAATTAAAAAAAAAAAAAAAAAAAAAAAAGTACCCTTTAGTTTTAGTAGGAATGATGCCATTCTGAACAGGCTGGCAATTGTCCCGTGAACTAGCAACTTGCTAGTTTGTTGGGTGCAATTCATTTTTATGCTGGCTGAAAAAAAAAATAATAATTTTGAGATCTGCTGCTGATATGTTCTATATGGGTCACTGGTGGGTTGGCATGACAACATGTTGGTTGTCAGTGCCGGATTGCTATGAGCACCACCCGACCGGTGCCCATAGCAAGTAATTCTACTACATACAGGCGCTCTGATGATTGCTTGTGTGTACCAGAGCTGACTGGGTTATGGCAGCTTCTAGTCTCCCTTGGAGACTATTGAAGCATGCCAAAAGTTTAAAAAAAAAAAGAAAAACTTAAATTTAAATCGTCGCCGCCCTGCGCCTTTCGTCCAATTCAAGGAATAAAAAAAACCACACATTTGGTATATCGCCATGTTCAGAATCTCCCGATCTATCAATAAAAAAAATCAACCTGATCACTAAGCTGCGTAGCCAGAAAAGTCAAAACGCCAGAATTATTATTTTCTCCTTTGCCTCATTGGGGGACACACGACCATGGGTGTTATGCTGCTGCCACTAGGAGGACACTAAGCAAATTACAATTAAAAGTTAACTCCTCCGCAGTATACACCCTCTGCTGGCTCTCTCGTGAACCAGTTCTTGCTTAGTGTCTTTAGGAGGCACTAGGGTCTGATTTCAGACCACGGCTTTCTTATTTTATTTTTAATTTTTTTTCAATGTTTCTTCATGGATTGAGGGCGACGGGGCCTTTCAAGGTTCCAATCTCCCTAAAACTTCAACAGGCGGGAACGCGGAGTGTTCTCCCCGTACCCCCTCCTGCAACCTGGTCGGTCTGGGCTCTTAGGGGCGACGGATTCTTCAATGGGTCTGCTCTCCCCACACCGACAACGGACGGGAACGTGGTGTCGCCCCCCTCCCGTACCCCTTTCCGGAGCCAGACTTGCAACGTGATATCCCTCTCTTTTTTGTGGCTGCTGATGGTCCTAATCCCACAGCATGTATTTTCTCTCCACTTCCCTATCAAAGGGATAGTGGATTGAGACAGTGGCGGGCGCCAGAAAGAAAATGGCCCTCTCCACCTCCCTATCAAAGGGTTGGTGGATTGAGGATGACGGTGCGACTAATGCTCCTGGCACCATTATGTGAAGGGGATACTTGGCGTCCTCCCGACTCTGCTACATCGTGAGTACATGAGAGTGCCCCCCCCCTCCTCACTTTCACCCCTCCCTGGAGTCCTGTCTTGTTTTCAGGGCCCGTGTGACAATAGGTGCCCAGTCCCAGTTCAGCCGCAGCCATCCTTCTCATAGACCGCGGTTAGCCGCGGCCTTCCTTTCACTGCCGCGGCCGCCGCGGCGTCAATATCTCCGTGGTTGCCGCGGCCTCTAATTTAGCCCCCGGCTTCTAGCCGCAGTTATGCCCAACTCCAGCCTGGTCCGCCCTTTCTGGCCGACCCTGCCCCTTTACCAGTGCTCCTGAATGGGACTGTATAGTGTGGGCGGAGACGGGCTCTGCAGACGGGCCTTTTCTCCGCCCACTGTCTTCCTTGCATCCTCCCCTGTTTTTTTTTTTTTTTTTTTTTTTTCTATGCACTGTATCTGGCGCTTCTCGCAGCTCAGGAGAAGCGCCAATCCTTCTCTCGGACATCACTTCCTGGCGCGTCCTAGGCAGGAAGACTGTGGGGTACGCCATCTTCCTTCTCCACTCTTGAGCACAAGCGCTTCTCTGGGGGCACGCAGGACCTGGGTAAATACCACACTACGGCAGGTGCACGCTGCTCACATTCGTGGCAGGCTTTATCCCATTAGCCGCAGGCAATAACCCCTCGGCTACAGGCTTTATCTCCTCAGCCGCACACTTTAACCCTCCGCTGCAGGCATCATCCTCTCAGCTGCAGGCTCACACTAACTAACCATACGCGGTGGGCAACCCCCGCAGTCTTTTCAGCAGCGATTTGCAGCTTCCTTTGCAAATTTGCATTATGTCTCAACCAAAGGCTAATAAGGAAGCAGACAAGATGCACACGGTGATATGTGCCTCGTGTACCTCATGCAACGTTTCCCTAACACGGAAACACCCCAATCGTCTCTGTGCGGACTGTGAAGCCTCAGGAGCCCCCCTCTACTGTGGAGCAAAGCGATGCTAGTCCCCCTGAGTGGGCTGCTTCTTTGGCGCAATCCGTGGCTTCTCTTGCAAAGGCCATAGAATCCTTTCATCGTGCTTCCTCAAGCCAGGGCGTCTCCTTACCCCTTGTAGCAGGCCCTTCAGCCACACAAGAGCCTACCTTAGCCAGGGGCCGGACGACGACAGAGGGTACACATTCCTCTAGGAAATGTACCCGTGACACATCCTCGCGGAACTCAGATGCTTCCGCATCATCTACCTCTGCATCCCGTTCCCCTTCACCAGGGATTGCCAGTGAGCATGACTCAGAATATGAGTCTGATGTGACTCCAGACCTGAACTCCCCAGAGTTCCAGGAGTCCATAGATTCTCTCATTGAAGCAGTCAATCACATTCTGGAAATAGACGAAGATCCCGCTACTAATCCAGATCACCCGGTGTCGTTTAAACGGGCAAAACGGCCGCATAGGTTGTTCGCTAACCATCCTGAGTTTACTGACATCCTTATGAGGCATAGAAGTCGCCCAGATAAGCGATTCTCGGACCTAAAGCCGCTACAGGCGCGGTACCCTTTTTGCATCTACTCTAAAGGTACTGCCACACTAAACGCTCCCGCTAGCGATCTCGTTAGCGGCGCATACTAATGAGATCGCTAGCGGGATCGTTTTAATATCGCTAAATGTGTGCCACATTTAGCGATATAGCTAACGACGCTATCGCCGTTAGCGATCTTCTTAGCGATTTAGCGGTACAAAAGTACCGCTAAATCGCTAAGAAAAGGTGCCACACTAGCTATAATACTCACCCAGCGGGAGCGCCAGCGACGAGAATAGGGTCCAGATCGTTTCCGGCGGCGAACGAGATCCCAGCAGGAAGCTCGTCGCCGGAAACTGCCACACACAGCAACATCGCTAACGGGATCGCTAAATAGTGACGTTTTTTAGCGATCCCGTTAGCGATATTGCTTAGTGTGGCATACCCTTAAGACAGGAGTGGACGGAGTCCCCTGCAGTAGATCTGCCCATATCAAGACTGGCTTCAAGAACCCTTCTGTCCCTGACTAATGGATCTTCCATTAAAAATCCCACTGATCGTCAGATTGACAGCCTGGCCAAGTCTGCCTTCGAGGCTGCTGGAGCTGCTTTATTTCCTTCATTCGCCACCACTTGGGTAGCTAGAGCTATGGTTGCCTGGGCAGGGGCCATCGTGAAAGCCAGTAGAAACAATAGCCTGCCACCCGAGGTGACCAGTCTCGCCTATCACATCGCCCAGGCAGGAGATTACATAGTTCATGCCTCATTAGATGCAGCTAATTGTGCCGCACTTGCAGCCGCCAATGCGGTTACCATCAGGAGAGCATTGTGGCTTTGAGAATGGCGGGCAGATTCTGCGTCTAAGAAATCCTTGACTTTACCAGTATGGATGTTTGTTCGGGGATAAACTCGATCAGATTATCTCGGATGCTACTGGAGGGAAAAGCAAATTTCTCCCTCAACGCAGGCAGTCGACCCTTGAACCAATCCCAGGCTCGTTTCCGACCTTTTCCCAATACCACAGGCTGGTCATCCTCAGCCACTTCCGCTAGCTTGTCCCGCCCCCCACGCCGGGCAGAGGTTTGCATCCTTCCTTCAGACCTTCTAATTCTTGGAGAAACAGATCTCCCCGGTCCAGACCCAAGACCACCCCTCCCCGCAAGTTCTCTTCTCAATGCCTCTCTGCCGTGTCCGGAAGACACAGGCAAGGTAGGCGGCAGTCTGTCCTTGTTTCATCAGGTCTGGTTAAGGGTCGTCCGCGACCAATGGGTCAAAGATCTCGTGTCTTCCGGATACAAAATCGACTTCATGTCTCCTCCTCCAACGCGCTTTTTCCGCTCCCGACTTCCAAAATCCAAGGCTCTTGCGGTTCCCTTTTACCAAGTCATATATGCCCTCCGCAACAGCCCCGTCCTCGTTCCAGTTCCTCCCACGGAAAGGTTCAGGGGTTTTTACTCAAACCTGTTCGATGTTCCAAAGAAAGACGGAACTATGCGTCCCATCCTAGACCTAAAGTTGTTGAACTTCCGTCATCGCTTCTCTGGAAAAAGGGGAATACATTGCGTCAATCGACATCAAAGACGCATATCTCCACATTCCAATCTTCGATAGTCATCTAAGATTCCTTCGCTTTGCGGTTGGAGACGAACATTTTCAATTCACTGCGCTGCCCTTCGGGCTTGCCACCGCCCCAAGGGTATTCACAAAGGTCGTGGCTGCCGTCATGTCTATTCTTCACTCTCGGTGTGTGGTAATTCTACCCTACCTGGACGATCTTCTTGTCAAAGGTCCGTCCTATCGGGATTGCGCGGAAAACTAGTGGCTAGTAAACCTGGAGAAATCTTCCCCAGTTCCATCCCAGCAAATTCCCTTTCTGGGGATGATCTTAGACACTTACCGAGGTTGGTAATTCTCCCTCCGGACAAGATTTCCTCTCTAACCCGAGGAGCCCAATCTCTATCACTGTCGTGGGGAAGATGGTGGCATCCATCGAAGCAGTACCATTTGCCCAATTCCATCTCCGTCCTCTGCAGCAGGCCTTGATCTCAGCCTGGGACAAGAATCCAGCCTCCTTAGGTGCCGCTTTCTTCTGGCACCCAGAATCAGACTGTCTCTCAGGTGGTGGGCTGCAACGTCGTCATTGGATCAGGGAAGGTCTTTCCTCCCTGTACACTGGCTGGTAGTGACCACCGATGCCAGCCTCCTCAGTTGGGGTGCGATCTTTCGTCACCACACGGCTCAGGGACGTTGGTCTACGCAGGAAGCCAGCCTTCCGATCAATATACTCGAGATCCGAGCGATAAGGCTAGCTCTTCATCAATTCCATCATCTTTTGGCCGGACGCCCCCGTCCGGATCCAGTCAGACAACGCCACGGCTGTGGCGTACATCAATCGCCAAGGGGGCACGCGAAGCAGAAAAGCGATGATCGAAGTAACGTACACTTTGCGATGGGCCGAGACAAATCAGTCACTCATCTATGCGGTTCATATCCCGGGAGTAGAGAATTGGGCAGCGTATTTTCTCAGCCGTCAGGGCATAGCCTCAGGAGAGTGGTCTCTCCACCCGGAAGTCTTCCATCAAATTTGCCAGCGTTGGGGCATTCCAGATATGGACCTCATGGCCTCCAGACTGAATGCCAAGCTTCCGGCATTTGTAGCCAGATCCCGCGATCCGTTGGCCATCGGCTCGGACGCTCTAGTACTCCCATGGGGCCAGTTTCGTCTCCCTTATATCTTTCCACCACTTCCGCTGATCCCAAGGGTCATACAGTAGATCAAGGCAGAAGGCATTCCAGTGATCCTCGTCGCTCCGGACTGGCCACGCCGAGCTTGGTATGCGGAGCTAGTACATCTACTCGCCGACGTTCCCTGGCAGTTACCGGATCGTCCGGACTTACTATCCCAGGGGCTCATTTGCCACCAGAACTCGAGAGTGCTGAGTTCAACGGCCTGGCCATTGAATCCTGGATCCCAACCAGGGCAGGTTTCTACCATCTACCATGATCAACGCTAGGAAGCCTGTTTCCATGCGTATTTACCATCGCGTTTGGAAAACATTTTTCTCATGGTGCAAAGATAAGGGTCGTCCTCCGTTGGTGTTTTTCCATTCCCTGTATTCTGGAATTTCTTCAAGCAGGATTGGATTCAGGCCTAGCGCTGGCCTCTCTCAAAGGCCAGATCTCTGCCCTATCCGTTCTCTTCCAGCGACGGATTGCTTCCAAGCTGCAGGTCAGGACTTTCATGCAGGGAGTTTCGCATCTTGTCCCTCCATACAAGATGCCCTTGGGACCTTAACTTGGTCCTCAGTGCACTACAAGAGACCCCCTTCGAGCCATTACAGGAAGTTTCTCTCCCCCCTTCTCTCTTGGAAGATTGCCTTTCTTGTGGCAATAACATCCATCAGACGGGTCTCTGAACTGGCGGCTTTGTCGTGCAAACCTCCGTTTCTGATTTTTCACCAAGACAAGGTGGTGCTCAGGACTTCCCCCGTCCTTCTTGCCTAAAGTCATCTCGACTATTCACCTGAATGAAGACATTGTTCTGCCCTCGTTCTGTCTGGCCCCAGTCCATCGTACTGAGAAAGCTCTTCACACTTTGGACTTGGTGAGGGCACTCAAAGTACATTTCCAGAACAGCATCTTTTTGCAAATCTGACGCCCTTTTTGTGCTTCTGGAGGGACACGGGAAAGGTTTGCCTGCCTCTAAGGCTACAATAGGCAGATGGATTTGCTCAGCAATCCAAGAATCTTACCGCGTCAATGGTCAGCCTATCCCAGCGGGGATTAAGGCACACTCCACTCGGTCATTGGGGGCTTCTTGGACCATCCAGCACCAAGCTTCCGCACAGCAAGTGTTCAAGGCCACAACTTGGTCCAGCCTTCACACGTTTGTTAAGCATTACAGTGTTCACGCTCAAGCCTCTTCAGATGCGGCCCTCGGCAGACAGATTCTGCAGTCGGCAGTTTTGCATCTGTAGGTTCCTTCAATTGTTTATTCCTGTAAGCGTTGGGTGCGCAAGGTTTTTCACCGGTTGTGATGTTTTTTTTCCCACCCAGGGGGGGGACACGGCACCCGGCCTGTTAGCCTATTGGCTAGTACTCTGTTTTGACTTATTGCAATTCTGTTTGTGAGCTCCTACTGCTCTGGCACCGAACTGGTTTACGAAAGAGCCAGCAGAGGGTGTATACTGCGGAGGAGGAGTTAACTTTTTATCGTAATTTGCTTAGTGTCCTCCTAGTGGCAGCAGCATAACACACATGGTCGTGTGTCCCCCAATGATTGGCTCGGAGAAAAGGATTTTACGGTGAGTACACACAAAAATCCTTTTTTTTTTTTTTCTTAACAGTTTGGAAATTTTTTTTTTCACCACTTAGATACCAAAACATGTATAGGTTCTTTTTTTTTATCCATGAACTCGTAATGAACTGGAGAATCCTAATGGCAGGACAGTTCTAGCATTTAGTGAACATGGAGGGTGGGGGGGGGAATAAAAAAAAAGTGTGGAACTGCACTTTTTTTTTTTTTAGCTGTTTCACTGCACTTGGAATTTTTTTTCCCGTTTGGTTTTCCCATGTCGTGTACTCAATGGTGTCGTTCAAAAGTACAACTTGTCCCACAAAAAAAAAAAAAAAAAGCCCTCACATGGCCGTTTTCAGCAACAAATACAAGTTATGGCTCTGGAAAGAAGAGCAAAAATGAAAACGCAAAGTCAAAAATACCTCTGGTCGTTAAGGGGTTAATAAGACATACACAATGGCTACCAGATAATCACA
This sequence comes from Oophaga pumilio, assembly GCA_009801035.1. Lineage (NCBI taxonomy): Eukaryota > Metazoa > Chordata > Amphibia > Anura > Dendrobatidae > Oophaga > Oophaga pumilio. The sequence goes on along the minus strand of VIAB01015836.1, from coordinate 33,014 downwards.
AGATCTGGCAAGTTGCCAACCTGCACTGCTCACTCTTACAGTAGCAGATTACCCCTTTGATTAAATCCTTGCACCCGGGCGCCATGCTCTTCTGTTACTGATGCTCTGCTTTCTTTTCTAGATAGCGCCGCTCTCATACATTCTCCGCTGCATCCAGATGTCCTGTTTATTGCCATTTTGTATCTTCAGAGGCTGCTCATGTTCACTTTGTATTACTGTAGTTGTACAATGTCTGACTATAATGAATTTTTATGAAAGTCAGTCTCTGCTGCTGCTCTTGGTCTTCATGTGAAGCTTGCAAATAAATGTTAGGAAAATAAACCGGTGGTAAGACTGCATCATGAGGAGTGAATTAATCATAGTGTGTGGTCATGTTGCCAAAACTCCTCTGTGCCCACAGTACAAGGATGGGCAAAGGTCTAGGTTTGGCAGGGCATTGGTGATGGAGGTCCATTAGCAGAGTCTGGGGGAACTGAGAACATATTGGAAAATTCCTGGTACAAGTGCTTTTGGGCTTGGTCTGATTGGCAAAAGGTTAGTTACTTACACTGGAGCTCACTTGTATTAAATGGAACCCGTCAGTAAGACTTTTATTATAAAATAAAAGCAAGACCTGAAATGTGTCTTTTTATTCAGGTGCATATTTATATTTCAAAGTGTATTGGTGCACTTGCAGTCCTCGGCTCCATGACGTGTTCCTGCGGATGTCACACTTCACTTCTTAATTGACAGTTGAGGTGACATGCAGAGCTGCTATCTCCACTGTCAATCAAGAAGCGGACAGCGGTGCTTGCAGGGAGAAGCAGAAAGGAGTTGAGGACTTCAAGTGCGCTGATGTGCACTGAATTTGCACATGAGTTTTCCACAGACTCATAAACTTGCTTTGCTGAGCTGACAGGTCTCTGATTTTTGTTGTGGATGGGAAATTGGACTTGTGTACAGCCCTATAGAATCCCATAGGTACGAATGTTCTCCGTGAGAACCATGGCTAACACTTGTATGAGAAAGTCATGTGCATGATCCATTTTAGTAAAATGTCACTACTCCAATCTTTGTTTGTCAGCCCTTCTGCATGACTGATATCCAATATAGGAAAGATGTGTATCTCCGTACTGTTAGCCAGTAATGTGGTGTACCTAATTATTTGTACGAAATGTCCAACTGGG
>VIAB01015835.1:38812-50390 GCA_009801035.1 Oophaga pumilio | reverse complement strand
GCTGTTACAAGGCTAGGCTGTAATACTACACTCAACCTGTGGTCGGGCATCGTGCTGTAAAAATCCTAGGGTGTAATACCACACCCAACCTGTGGTCAGGGGAGGTGATCTAACAAGGCTAGGCTGTAATAACTCACCCAACCTGAGGTGAGGGGTGGCACTGTAACAAGACTAGGTTGTAATACTACACGAAACCTGTGGTCAGGGGTGCTGCTGTAACAAGGCTAAATACCACACCCAACCTGTGGTCAGGGGTGGCACTGTATCAAGACTAGGCTGTAATACCACACCCAACCTGTGGTGAGGGGTGGCACTGTACCAAAGCTAAGCTGGAATACCACACTTAACCTGCATCATTCAGCACAATGATCTCTTCCTTCTGCATTTTATTAGATGTTCCAGGTCTTGAACTACTCTTCTGTCATGTCCTAACTTGCTTTCCCTTAAATATGAGTGTCTTATAAGCTCAAGAACTAGATCAACATGGCTGCAACTCAACAAACTTCCAAATAGTCGTTAGGTGATGTCACTGCTCCAGAAGACCTTACCCGCTCCATAAATACCATATGACAAGCCTATTTTTGTGGTATTATCCTATTGACAAATAGAATTAATTTCACTAGCGAGTGAATGATTTCTAGTTATGGAAGAATCATAGAATCATAGAATGGTAGAGTTGGAAGGGACCTCCTGGGCCATCTGGTCCAACCCCCTGCTCAAAGCAGGATTCTCTAAATCATCCCAGACAGATGTCTGTCCAGCCTCTGTTTGAAGACTTCCATTGATGGAGAACTTACCACCTCTCGTGGCAGCCTGTTCCACTCATTGATCACCCTAACTGTCAAAAAGTTTTTTCTAATATCTAATTTGTGTCTCCTCCCATTCCGTTTCATCCCATTGCTTCATCCCAAGTTCAGGAGGATTATCATTGAGCTACTTGATGGTTCCAAGTTATTGAAATAACCTTCCAAAATGTCCTAACTTGCTTTACCATAAGAATGGGTGAGTTTTAGGATCATGAACTGGGACAACAATTGCAATTCATTGGGAGTCCCATTGCTTGAAGTATTCTTCCAACATATCCTAACTTAATTTTCCATAAGAAAGAATGGTCCATAGGCTTAAAAACTGAATTAACACGGCCACTTCTTAACATCCTTACAAATAGTCTTTAGTTGTTGTCCCTCTTACAGAAAACTACCCAATTACTGCCCATGAGTGGTTTGAGCATCTTGATCTCATTGTTCTCCTATTATTTGGGAGTTCCATTTCCTGGAGGGGCATAACTAGGTAAACATCTGACTCTTCACTAGAGCCTCTGATGGTGGGGTTAGACTTGGCTCCAGATGGACAACAGATGCTACACCAGGAGAAACCATGGCAGCAGACTCCCAAGGGGCTGAATGTTGGAGTGGCTTAGAAGAAGAGTACAGCTGGTACAGGCAGGCATGACAGGAACGGCAGGTGCTATCAGGAACGGCTGGTACACAGGAAGGCATTGGCAGGTTCAGGATGGAACGGCTGATATGCAGGTGAGCACGGTAGATGCAGGCTGGTACGGCTGGTATACAGGCATGCACTAGCAGGTGCAGGCTGCCACGGCTGATATACAGGTAGGCATGACAGTTGCAGGCAGGTACAGAAAGCACAGCTGATATACAGGCAGGCATAGGCAGGTACAGGCAAGTACTGGAAGTACTGGAAGACTAACTACAACAGGGGACCTGAGAACTACCAAGCATGCTTCAAGCAGAGTATACACATTGCTCAGGCACATCCCCAGAGGTGAAGGCGCCTTAAATAATGTTTTCCAGCTATTGACTGGGGACACTTTAGCACCCTAAGCACAGTGCAGGGGATCTTGCAAGCCATGGGCAGACCCCGGGCAGCAGCAGAAGGAGGAAAAAGTGATGGAAGAGGATCATGGCAGTGAGTCGGTATCCCTTCCGGGGGAGGGAGGAAGCGTGTGGGCACGCCGGCGCTGCACTTCCAACATATCCTAACTTATTTTCCCACAAGAAAGAGTGGTCTGCAGGCTCAAAAACTGGAATAACACAGCCACATCTTAGCAAGCTTAAAAGGAGTCTTTAATTGATGTCCCTCTTCCAGAAGACCACCCATTGACCGTATATGAGCGGATTGAGCACCTTGATCACTTAGTTCTGTAAATCATTTGGGGATCCATTCCTTGAATTATTCTTCTAGCATGTCCAAACTACCTTCCCATAAGAACATAAACTAGATTAACACAACCACATCTTAACATCCTTTCAAGGAATCTTTGGTGGATGTCCTTCTTCCAGAAGAATGCTAATTAACCATTTCAAGGGTGAGTTCCTGGGGTAAATAAATGAGTGTACTTTGGATTATATAAACAAGCACAAGACTCCTATCCAGAAAATCTAACTTTACCGCTTACTGTATGTCGACTGTGATACACATCAGGGACCGAAAACTGATTGCTGAACATGTGCAGCCGTGATGACTTCTGTATACTATGAATGTGACAGATATAAATTAGCAATCATTTCCTGCATGATCTGAAGGTCAGTGTTACTATGTAACATGGAGGGGGGGATTAAGGACATTTTATGTCCATCTGTTACAGAGAGAAGTCCTTCTCGGTTGTGACAAAGTCTCCAGCGGGAGAGTCGGCTGCTGTTATGTAAGACTGTAAGAGATCTCTGAGGATTTTATTCATATGCAACAATAACAAAGTAACATGATAACGATAGACGGCTTATTATTCGGGTAAACTTGTGACCCACACGTAAGACTGAAAAACGATACTTCTTGCTGGCGGCAGCGATGTGTTAAACAGGACGTCAATTAGACGTTTCTTTCAATATGTACATTAGCTGCTCATTTATAATAATTAGCACATACTGTATCTCACTTTTCTGTAGGGGGTTTCCTCCTTCGCTTCCTTCCCAATACACAGAAGGTACATGACATTCTACAAAGTTACTAAGTTATATAAGATGCAAGATATATTACTGACGTGGACGTTTGGCCACTGGGACCCTCAATGATCCCGAGCATGAGGCTGTGCAGAGTCATTACCTCTAGTCATTGTTTAGGGGGCCAGATGACTTTCTTGCAGTGCCCTGTGCTCAGGACCAGCAGGGGTCCAGCAGTTAGATCCCTAATAATCAGCATTTATCCTTTATCTTTAGAATAGAGGATCACTTACAAACTTAGCACAACCCTTTTGATGCTGTATCTATACTTGTAGAGATGAGTGAATACATTCAAGCGGAACTGAATTCTACTCAAATTTTACAAAAATCCAAATTGTGGAATTTTTTTTGTAATTCGTTTCCAAAATGGATTCAGCAAATTTTGCTAAACCATGAAAGAACATCAAAATGTGAAGAAAAGAAAAAAAAATGCTGATACACGTCTCACCACTCCCCTTCCTAGCCCCATGGCTCCTCACCATATATTTCCGGCCCTCGCTGCATCTTCTGATGCCCCGGCGCGCATGCTGAAATCTCTGGGCCTCTCACACTATTTCAGGACTTCCAGCTTTAATGAGGTCATGTCGACGTGAGCCGAGAATTTATGCTTGAATGGCAGAAGCTTTTTTAAGTCGCAGCCTAATGTCAGATGCTTGGGGATGTCAGCGCTCACAGCGGCCAAATTTGGCTGAAAAGGACATTTTTCGGCATTTGCAAGCTTAGGTGGCGGTTCGAATATTTCAATATGGGTTTATTATCCCACTCATCGTTACATATTAAAAATGATCCAGTGTGGAATTAGGATATTTGCTTACAAATATACACGTGGCCATCACAATATATAGCAATGTACACATCTATCAAATGAGCGGACTCACATGCTCAGTCACTTGGGTGTCTGCATGGAGATACACTGTTCACTGCAGAGCAGCCAATGGAAATAACCTTCTTCCCTCCGTGCCAGGTAAGGAGCAGAACCTCGGCAGTTAGCATGGTAGTGTGGCTGAGAAGACTATGTTTTCAGAAATATGTTGTCAGCTGCCAGAGGGGGAAGGAGACTGATGCTAGTCCATAGCACTGCACCACAGGGGGCATATGGAAACAAAAAATGCTGAAACAGGTATTTTTATGAAAGAAACTCTCTAAATGACTTGTAAATAGCTATCAAATTCACACTTGCAGTGTGAAATTGTTAATGAAACCCTTACAAAAGGTTTTCCAGCCATAATGTGAGTCAAGCAAGTTCAGCACAGCATTTCCACTGCGGAAACGGTCTTTGTTGACAGGAGGCAGCTGGGATGTAATGACTAACAGTGCATATGACCACTGCAGCCAATCACTGATTTTGTGCCGTCTTTATCGCAGGAGAAGTTCATGCCTGTGACTGGCTGCAGTGGTCATATGTGGTGTAGTTGCGACATCACCACTGCGACCTATCAAAAAAGACTGGTGCTGTGGTGGAAATGCAGTGCTGAAGCTGCTTGGAACTGAACCTGAATGCAAGGTCACAGCACGTGTCGTGGCAGCATGACCTCTCGCACACTATCGCAGAACTTTCCCTGGGCCTCGTTAGAGCTGGAAGTCCCGTCTCAGTATGAGAGACTCGGGGATTTCAGCACTTGCATCAGGGATCAGAAGATGAGACGAGGACGGGTGACGATGAAAAGTGGTGAAGTATAAGGGTATTTTGTATATTTTACATCTTACGTTTATTAAGCTCAAGGGTCTGGAGAGATTTCAGATCATGATAAGGGACATGAAATTTGTGCTCTCAGAATCCAATTTTTGAAAAATCTGCACAAACAGATTCATTCAAATTTTGCCTGATCCACTCACCCATCTCTGGGGATCAGCCACTGTGACAATCACCAGTTGCTAAAATGAAGAAGCAGAAGCACTCAGCCAAGTGCTGCTCTACTCTGAGGCTGGAGATGGACTCGTAGACCTTCCATTCAGCCAGTCTGAGAAGAGCATTGCTTGGCAGATCTCTTTGCGTCTTTTTTTTTGTGTTAGCAAATTGTTAAGGGTCTAAAAACTCGGAGCGCCAAGTGAAAACTTTTTTGGAAATGACAGTTCCAATTTAACTTTTTTACGTGGGCATCCATACCCTTGGAACTCGATAAAGATTGTCTCTAGACTTCCTATTGAGCTTGTCCTGAGTCCTGGAGGACAGCAGTCATCGGTTGGGCTCTCCTGCCCTCTTCATTTTATTGATCAGCACCGGTCTGTGATGAAAAAATATTGTGGCTTAGAGCGTTTAAGGACATTGAGGAATTCTGTCTCAGAACAGAGATAAGTAACGATTAAAGCACTTCCAGAGACTGGAGTAGCCGAGAGCAGACATCGTCCAACACCCTCATGATAAATGAGGCTATTTACGGGAACTTCCATCAATTATATTACAACTCTGTTTTACTTATGGTCCAGTTCTTAAAAGAAAATGTAAATTGCAGACGGCAGCTGTCCGAGCTCTGGGGACACATTAGGCCAGTGCTGAGCTTCATGTGAAATGTCCAGTTTACACGAACAGCCGGATTGGCTTTCATTGCTGTAACCGTATAGCCAGAGCAAACATCCCAGTTTATCGGGGGTCCGCCTCGTCCAGTAGCGCTGGCTGTTCTCTCCAATTTACCGCTGACATTTCCTAATGGAGAGAAAGTGCCCGGGGACCATTCATTAGCAGTTGTGTGTATGGAGCTGTCACTATGTCCTGGACGCGGCCCATTAAAAGGGCATCTATCAAGTTCTGTCTCTCTATTGTACAAACAGCAGATCTAGACCGACAGGTCGCTAACACGACAGAGCAGGCGTACTGCCAAGGTTATTGCTGCGCAGGTGTGAAAATAGGGCAAGTTCCAGGAATTTGGCTTTATATCACAGTGGGTGAACTAAGTATTGACCAAGTCTCAGATTCAATATATTTCTAAAGGTGCTATTGACATGAAATTCTCACCAAATGTCGGTTACAACCCATCCAATCCATACAGGGAAAGAAATCAAACCATAGATTCATAACTAAGTTTTGTGTAATAATGAGAAATGACAAAGGGAAAAAATATTGAACACATGAAGAAAGAGAACTGCAAGAAGTCATGAAAAGTCCTGACACCAGCTGAAATTCCTCAGTAATTAGAAAGCAATCCTGCCACTTAGTGATAAATAATATCAGCTGGTTGAACTGATGGCCTCTAAAAAGGTGTCTCGTTACCAATGTGCCATACAAGAAACATCTCATGATGGGGAAAAAAACATTGAGCTGTCTCAAGACCTTCACAACCTTATTGTTGCAAAACATACTGATGGCATTGATGTATTCAATACTTATTTCACCCACTGTACATTTATATTTTTTTTATACATATGTATTTATATATACTATCACGTCTTAAAATTCCTATAGTCTGACATTCCATGAGTGCTCCTCCAACTGTAATTATAAGCTTTACATTTCTAAAAGTAAACATATAAACAGTATGACCCAGACACATGATCATAGTAAAATACCAAAATTATCCATGTGTTGCTACGGATATTGTAGCTTATCATCAAATGTAAGGCTAAACACAATCATGAAAAAATCATGACAAGCGATGATCAAAAAGCTATGTATAAAAAGTAGATATTTATTGAGAATATACTAAAAATACATACACCAAGTTTTCAAAGGGGAAAGGGAGAAGTAAATCTGCACAGTGCAAAACGTGAAGCAACGCGCTAACACAGGTATAGGTAAAATATTATCGATATGAAATGCAAAATATAGCATATAACACTGCTACCAAACAAGAAAGAAAACAACACATCAAATGCTGTTGTACATATTATGTATACCCACGGGAAGCACCTCAAATGAGATGAATATCAAATGCGGGTGTGCAAAACCTATCACTTAGAGCAAATCATGATGAAGAGAAAGCAAGTGCCTTTTAGCAAAATTGCCAAGGAGTATAGCTACAAGTGAATTGCATACCATGTGACAGGCATAACACATGAGTGCCTATCACTAAACTGCATCTGATGTGTGCGTGCCTAATCTACCGCCTGACTATACACACTTTATGGCCCAAATGGAAGCAAATGGAAGCACAAGGGACATGGCCCTAATAGGTATAATTACCAGTGAATGCGTCAGGAGGGATTGGCAGAGGGCAGCAGACCTGACCTGGGTGAGCGCGTCCGCCCCGACGCGCGTTTCGGATCTTCCTTCTTCAGGGAGGAAGTTTATATGTGTTTCCCATACTCCAAAGAGATACTAATAGTGAGCGTAGATTGTGATCACCAATGGGGAAAGTGAAAGATAATTTATGCAAAGTGCAACGGAATAAAATGGAGCTATACAAGTAAAATAAATAGATGACAACAATCCAGTAGACATTTGATGTAGGTATAGAAGATGCAGCAGTCACAATTGTTATCAGGCCCACAGACCCCCACTCAACAGTTTCCATTAATGTAAAGTTGTGGATTTCAGAAGAACTTATGGCAGAATGTCCATCTTCCTCTAGCTCCTCCCACCTCCTCATTACCCCATATAATCTATTATCGCAACGTGTAGAAATCTATATTCACTGAAAGCAGATTCTCCTCATGAATTGAATTCAAAAGATCAATCCAGAAGGAGGAGATTTCTCTAATAAGAGAGATTACAAAATTTCTCATCTTCTTTCACCTGTATTATACAATGCTTACAGTTTGACTAGTACAAGACTGTACAGTTTTTTTTTGTTTTTTTTTCATACATGTGTTTATTTGATGTATTCCACAGCTTCTGCCCCCCCCCCCACCTAAAGGTAACAAAAGACCTCTGGGGGTATTTCAATATTCAAACATTTTTGTCTGATTTAGATGTTTAAATGGGGCCGAAATACCAAGCCAGGTCACATGGCAAATTCAGCCTCCTGACTGTGCAGCAGGGCTGCTTTTGATTTTTTTTTTTTAGCACCCAGCAGATTCACGCTACCAGCCGGCACTGAATTATCAGTAGCTCCTAATCTTTATACAAAAGGCTTGTTCCCTCCAGTATATACAGTGATCAGGAGGGCAAGGATGATAATAAATCATCCATAATTTTTCTATGGAAAGTGTGGCTGTGTCTGACTGCTTGCTCATCCTCTCATACCTATGATGCAATTTTGTTGTAGAACGTCATAGCAGAGCAATGTGTAAACTGCCCAGACATTTAAAGTCTATGAGTGGTCTGAAAGCACTTAAGTTGCACAACAGTATAAATAATAAAGCTTACACTATCCCCCAAACATACACACAAAGCACAAAGAAAACGGAACAGTCAGTGTTCAGCATCCCGCTACAGACTGGGATGGTGGAAGATATGAGTGAGAGAGGAGTCTGTGGGAGGGTGGACCATGGAAGACAGTCTTTGAGAGAAGGTGAGAGTAACAGGAGTGAATGGAGAGTCATCATGAGGAGCAGCCTGAGCAACAGTGGAGGTCATTCCTCTTGTAAAAACAGCTATACTTACTCTTGACAGTTCGTTTTTGATCTTGACTTTGGCCAAACTGGTTATTGCCTATAGTCACCACAGTATTCTGGTGAGCATTTGAGTTTAGAGTTGATGCATTACTTTCTTTTGTTTCTATTTTTTGCAACCTACAGTAGAAATATGAAAAAAGACAATTTATTACCACATCAATATTATAGTAGAAAAAAATGAGGATTCATATTACTTAAATATTCTTATGATGCCTGACTCTCTAAAATAAGCCATATTGTAAGAGGGTTTATCATTCAATAGCAATTTTTGACAACCAAAATCTCAAGATATCATGAGTATTTGGTCTTAGATTTTAAAATAAAAGGCTTGCAAATGTGTGTATACTTTACCTCCTGTCCAACTACTGAGATATCAATAATATAACGCTGTAAGCGTAACTCTGTTTGAAGCCTTTATAGACTGCGCAAGCGCGATGCGCCTGCGCAGTCTGGCTCCAAACAGAAGGCGGCATCCAGCGGTGAGGAATGTGTATGGCACCGGAGATCGCGGTACACGTAGACACTGGATGCATACCGCAATCTCCGGCGCCATACCTACATATTTACCTGACCGGGAGGAGCGTTGCCGTGGCGCTTCTCTCCGGAGACCGGAGCCGGACTGCGCGTCGGAATTGCACACGCGTAGCGGTATCTGGCACCATTTTACTGAAGACACATTTGCAGTGTGTCTTCAGCAATATGGCGCCGGACAGCGAGGTATGGGCATGCGCGTACTCCGGCGCCACACTCCTCCCCCAGCCTCCGGCAGAACAGGACAGCGCTGGAGCACAGGGAAGAAAGGGGAGTAAAAATGTTTTGGTTTCTTTTGTATGTGTGCAGATTAATAGGGGTGAGGGGGACCATACGTATCAGGATAGGGGGGGTGAGAGGTAGCATGCATACGAGGATAGAGGGTGAGGGGACCATGCCTATCAGAATAGGGGGTGAAAGGACCATGCATATCAGGATAGTGGGGTAAGGAGACCATACATATTAGGATTGGAGGGTGAGGGGGACCATACATATCAGGATTGGGGGGTGAGAGGACCATGCATATCAGGATAGAGGGGTAAGGGGACCATGCATATCAGGATAGGGGGTAAGGGGACCATGCATATCAGGATTGGGGGTGAGGGGACCATGCATATCAGGATTGGGGGTGAGGGGACCATGCATATCAGGATTGGGGGTGAGGGGACTATGCATATCAGGATTGGTGATGAAGGGACCATGCAGACCAGGATGGGGGGGTGAGAGGACCATGCATACCAGGTTAGGGGGGTGAAGGGTACCATGCATACCAGGATTGGGGATGAGGGGACCATGCATACCAGAATTGGGAGCTAAGGGGTGCCATGTATACCAGGATTGGGGATGAGGGGACTATGCATTCCAGGATTGGAGGGTGAGGGAGTACCATATATCCTACTATAGGGATGAGGGGGGACCATGCATACCAGGATTGGGGGTGAGGGAACGATGCATACAGTATTGGGGGTGAGGGCACCATGCATACCGGGATTGGGGGGTGAGGGGACCATGCATTCCAGGATTGGAGGGGAGGGGACCATGCATACCAGGAATGGGGGCAGGAGGAGACCAATGCATATCAGGATTGGGGGGTGAGGGAACCATGAATACCAGCATATGGATGAGCAGGTACCATGCATACCAGGATAGGGATGAGGGTGTACCATGCATACCAGGATTGGGTAGGAGTGAGGGGACCATGCATACCAGGATAGGGATGAGAGGTGACATGCATACCAGGATAGTAGGGGGCAGCACATACCAGGATGGGAGACCATATACCAATAAAAATGCTTGCCACTTGGGCATAGAACGGGTTCATAGCTAGTATTTTATATCCTGAATGTCAGTTGTGTCACCGAGGTAGCTGGCTTTAGTAATGCAAGTCACAGAAGAAAATACACCAGTGATATTTACTTTGAGGATTTTTTAGTGGACCAGATTTGAGGTCTTGGATTTAATATCGACCAAAAAAGACTGGGTGGAAAAAGTTTGATTCCATACACTCAAGCCTCGGGTTTGCTTGTCTAATTACAGGCAACCGAGCTAGCTTAGCAGGGTCTGTTGTGTTTGGAGAGGGAAAAGTCAGCTAATGGTGGACAGTCTCTACCAGATCCTGAGCGGTAGATTTAAAACTAAAAGGGCAAAACCATTTTAAATTATTTTGCCTACCAAATGTACGGACTGATTTAAGGCTGGTTGTCAGTCAGTGTATAGAGAGTGGTGGGTGTAACCATGCCCTCTACATGAAGTTGTGCCCGATAGTGTGGTGGCGCCATCCCCATGACAAAGTCAGATACTGCCAGGGGAATAAAGTTCATTTCCTCCTGGTGGTGGGGCTTTCAGTGCTAGCACCCCACAATGTCAAAATGCTATTAAACGTATTTAATAGCGATTAAACATTTAAAAGGTTAATAGCATTATTTTTCATGACAGGATCCTTTTAATACTTGACATTTTGAGACAAACTCTTTAATATTTCCTAGTTATGCTTTAATTTACCTAATTAAAAGTATAAAAGTCATTTTTAACAAAAAGGTAGCCCATACTGAAAATGGACAAATTATTTTTGAAAAAAACAAACCCTATATTTTTTAGCATTATTGATTTGTGGGCAATATATTTACAAAGGCTTTAAAGAAAAATGTGTATGTGCGTCACCAGGCTGGAAATCTTGAATGACAAGAACAGACAGCTACTGAATGTCATAGATAGCATTTCCAAGATCAGATTTCATTCTATAGTTACAAGGCCAAAATAGTTTATTGCCTTCAGGTACACACACAAGAGTTTCACTTGTGACTGTACAACACACAGGAAGAAAACCAATGCAGCCAATTGAAGGTACTGAAAACGAGGTATAATAAACAGGAAAATCTCTGATGAAGGAGTGAAAAAAAGACCCTAATCCTCAGGAGTGGGGTTAGTTACACAAGTCCATGTGAGATAGGCATCAGGTTCTGTCACAGCTTTCCACTTATGACAAGATAATATTCAGGATTCTGATCAGTTAAACAAAAAAGTTACATAGCTAAATGCTGATACCTTCGTACTATTTTGTAGCGTCGGCGTCCCTGCCCTCTGCTAGGCAGGGACGC
>VIAB01015835.1:21400-33969 GCA_009801035.1 Oophaga pumilio | reverse complement strand
ACATAGGTTAACATTGTTTTGATACACACTTGTGGATTAATTGCAGATCCGCAGTGGAAAAACCGCTGCGGATCTGCAATAAATCTGCAACGTGTACACACAGCCTTAAACTCAGTTTTACACAAAGCAATGGCACTAAATGCCCGAAGATCAATTATTCGTTTGTCAATTGGTGGCCATTTAATTGTCCATTTACACAGATTGCTCTGATATTGTACAGTGCATATAGACTTCCATTGTTCTTGCCAGCATAAGTTGTGTTTATACAGGATGATGAGCTGCTGAGAACAATTCACTTTTTTCTCTAGCACAAAGTATCATTTCACCTGATGAGCAAGTGTTTTAGTAGTCAGGTGATCAGCAGCATGGGTAGACTAAGACTAAAGAAAAAACGTCGCCCTCAGCGAAGCCATGGGCAGAGTGCCCCTTGACTGGGTTTATAGGGCAAGCAGGGGTTAAAGTGAATATGGTTTGAAGCACGGGCTTAGATGGGTCAAAAGTTTAGAGGGGTTAGACGTAAGGGTTGGGGGTGTTTACAGTTGTCTGAGAAAGGGTGGGGGCTATTAGTCAGCATGAGTCACCAAGAGAAGAGGTCCTGCCCTTTAATTTAGGGGTTCAAGTAAGGTAAAATTATAAAAATGTTGAATGATGTTTTAATTGGGTTATTTCGGCGAGCGGTGGTGAGGGTTTTTTTTGGAGTTGGTGGCAAAATTGTGGCGGGGGGGTTTGTACATCAGGTGGATGGTAACCTCCCCTTTATGTTTGGATTTGGGTTAATTGCCTGGTGGATTTCGGGGCTCTACAGGGTGGGGTCCCTGAGAGTCGGTGTTATGGAAAAAGTTTTCCGGCAACAAAGGTGCCCCCGAGCCTGTGGTCATGGCTGGGTGTAATGCTGGATGGTTCATTATTATTTGCTGGTTTCCGCCAAGTTTTAGAGCTCCAAGAACCTCCTTACAAAGAAGTTATTTATTGTAATGCTTGTTAATAAAAAAAGGCCGATTTGGCCAATTTATCCAAAGAAAAAGGTGTACAAGTGTTAATTTGGGGGGGGTGGGAAGGGGTGTTCAGCGGGAGCAGGGTTGTTAAATTGTGGGGTTTATAGAAGGGAGTCAATTGGAAAGAAGCATCTACAATACCGCAGTTAAGGGAAATGACACTCACTCACCATAACAGTTAAGTGTAAATGGAGCTTAAGAAGGTTTTTACTTACTTGTATTTGTCTAGTGGATGAGGTTGCACTATAGGCCCTGCAGTTCCATAAATTTCCTGTTGCCGACGAATATTCCGTGGAGGTTTGGCTGCACCATGGATGTAAGCCAGTTTTACTTGCCGTCCTGCAGGCATTGGAACAAAGTTCATGTTTGAGTTATTAAAATTACAAAGCTAAACCTGACAATTCTGATAGTAATTAAACGGCCTTCCTGCAGTGTCAGTGGCCAGACATTGTAAACCGTAGCAGTAAAATTACTGGCCAAGTATTAACAGAATAATTGCTCCATTTCTCTTCTGATTTACATATAAAAAAGGTGTTCACATCTTTATGTAACTCATTAGCTTGAGAAGTTCTACACAGAATTTACATTTTAATAAACCTGCATTCCTATACTGGTTATTAGTCACAAACTTATTTTCATGCCATACTACAGACAGATCTCAGTTAGTATTCGATAATATACTTGAAAAACAATACATGCATATGTACTATACTGTATTATTGGATTTCATTAAGAGGTCAAGAAATTTGTCCTTTTACTTTATAGGAAAGATATGTATCTTCGTACCATGTTAGCCAGCAGATAGAAAAATATTTAGACTTGAGAGTCCTCAGTGGTTGATACCTTTTAATGGCTAACTCTTCGCCTGATGAAGAGACCTGAGTAGTCTCGAAAGCTTGCAATTTGTTACCATCTTTTCAGTTAGCCATCAAAAGGTATCAACCACTGAGGACTCTCAAGTCTAAATATTTTCCTTTTACTTTATGCATTTTGAATCTTAAAAAGAGGCTGTCGACTACTTGAACAACCCCTTCTGAATGCCTAGGTTCCCTCCCCCAAGTAAAATAACACTTGCACTCCTCTTCAGTGCCATTCCAGCGGTGTTGGAACCAGCTCTCCGAGGATCATATGACATGGTCATGTCACGCAATCCCTGTGGCCAATCAGGGCTGGCTTCACTCTCTGGCTTCAGATGAAATCACGTACAGAGCAGCTCAGACTTCCTCCAGCTGTATGTGATTCGTTCGATATCAATGAAACAGCGCGGAAGCAAGGATAGAAGAGTTTTTATTTTACTGGGGGGAGGGATGGAGGAAATGGACACAGGCATTCAGAAGAGGTAGTTAAAGTAGTTGACAATCCCTTTAAGGATTGGTCATATTTAAAAAGTAATTTTGGATGATCTACTAGGTCCATTGGCTCACACCAGAGATACATGGAAAGTTTGCTCCAAAAAAATTTAACTTGGCATCAAATTTCTCTCATACCTACTCTTTATCGCATATGAACTTACCTGAAAGCCTGAACTACTCATTGACAAGGACATGGGCCCAATCTGACCCATTTAATTTTGCAGATATAATTATAAAACTCGAACCTTCTACTCTTATGATGATGAGATGAAATGAAGTTTTCTGTTCACTAGCTCACATTATTCCAACATATCAATATTAGCGATGAGCGAACCTGTGAATATCCATATTCAGCTGGTTCGGGCAGACTTTTTTCAGCCCAGCTCAGGTAGCGAACATGACCTCAGGATCCTATATAAAAGTCAATGGGGACCCGAAATTCTGTGCTGTAAAAATGGTTACAAAATGGTTGTAGTAAGGGCTAGCAGGCTCCAAAAGGAAGCCAAATGGAGGTAAGGGCAGTACAATTGCTCTGCAAACAAATGTGGATAGGAAAATTACTTAAAGTGGTTCTTTCACCATACCAATCATGGTAAAATAGAAAGTAAATGAACATAATTTTTTAACAGTGCCTCCACAGAGACAGAGGTTTGCTACCTCCAGTCCAGTTAAAAATTGTACCCACAGAACATGTGACACGATACCCCCACAGAATAAAGTGATTTAATTTCTCCCAAACAGTATGATAAATAATACCCCCACATAAGATTTTAATACATTTCAGCATGACTGCATGTGGCATGATTTACACTCCAGCAGCATGTACAGCAAAAGTATCTGAGGAATACCTAGTAGATGACGAAGACTTTACCTGGAAAAAATTACTGTTTAGAGCAAGCAACCAGGACTGAATTAGGGCCTATTAGCACCTATCACTATTATAATATTATGCACCTTTTTTGTTGGTCCCCTAACAATAGCCCCACAGCACTTATTCAAATTTCACCCCTAGAGGCAATGGGTGCCTGAAATTTTATGCTGCAAAATGATCATAAGTGGTAGGATGCTGCAACAAGAAGCAAAATGGGGAGTAAAAGCAGGACAATTATCTTGCAAAGAAATGTGGATAGGGTAAATGCTTAAATGGTTTCTGTTGTGAGGAGATTCACAAAGATTCTTGCCCCCCACTAAAAAAAAAAAAAAAATCAGGCTAGGGCATTGACTTAAGATAAAAAAAAAGGTAATCTTGAACCTGGAGACAAAGGGTCCAAGTGGAGGATGAGGAAGTGGATATGTGGTTGATGTGGAGGAGGAGGTAGCAAACACATTTTTTAGATTAATTTTGGTGGGGGGGATGCCCCAAAATTAAACAAATGGCAAATAGAGTCTAACCAAGGCTGTGTGTGGATGGTATAGTGCTCTATTCATCCAAAAAGGTACTGACAAGTCATTTGTGATCCATGCATGGTTCATTTTTATAAATGTGAGCTTGCCCACGTTGGCTGTGAACAGGCAGATGCACCTATCTAATGACACCCCCTGCCATGCTAAACACAAGTTCAAACCGTACACTGGCCACAGGGCAGGCTAGCAACTCCAAAGCAAAAACTGCAAGCCCAGACCATGTGTCCAATTTTGAGGCCAAAAGTTAAATTGGGCAAACCCATCAGTTATAACATGGAGATATTTGTACAGGTACACTTCCACCATGTTGTGGAAACGCTGCCTCCTGCTGATATGGACCATATCAGATGGTGGTGCTGGATGTTGTGGCACGTGGAGGAAGTGTTTCCACATTTCTGCCATGCTAACCCTGCCTTCAAAAGGTGGCGATTGTGCCCCAGCTGCTTTGGCAACTTCTTCCTCCTCTACCTTGTCCTTCCACCGACCCCCACTGTCGGGTGGGAATGCCATAAGTTGTGCCTCTAACATTGTGAGATTGTAATCACTCATTCTGCGATCCCTGTCCAAGGAGGGAAGAAAGGATGGTTTATTGTCCTTGTAGTGGAGATCCAGCAGGGTGGCAACCCAGTAATCAGAACTGGTAATAATACGGGCAACTCGGCGGTTGTTGCAAAGGCACTGCAGCAAGTATTGACTTGTGAGTGCCAGACTGCCTAAAAGCAAATACAAGCTGTCCTCAGTGGGAGGTGTGTCGTTTGGCCCCACCCACGTTCAAGCGATGAGAAGCCACCCTGCTGGAAACACTGTTCCTCAACGTCCTCCTCCTCATCCTCCAAAACTGTCTCTTGGCTGGACCTTTGCATACTAGGTCACTATAGGCACAGGTACCCACCCTCTGAGACATGTGTGGATGACATGCCTGATAAATGTGTGAATGTTGATGTGTCCTCCTGCTCCTATTCCTCCTGTGCCACCACTTTATCCATCATCACCTTTAGGGTTTTTTCAAGCAGACATAGAAGTGGGATAGTAACTCTGAAGTTGGCATCATGGCACATAAACCTCGCATGGTGGCCCACGTATTTGTGGTGTTTTGCCATGTGACTCATGCGTGCATGCTGCAGCTGAGACTCCACTATTGCCTGCTGCTGTTTGTACACTCTCTCCAGCAAGGTGGAGTTCCACCTTGTTGGTATGTCACACATGAGGCGGTGAGCTGGAAGGCAGAAGTGGTGCTGCATTTCAGACAGGCGAGCAGCATGAGGGTGAGAAAGCCAAAAGCGCGCACACACCAAGTTCAGCACATGCGCCAGGCTTGGACGATCCGGAGCTGCTACCAGATTTTGCCCATTAACAAAAAACACCAGGTCGGGCATGAGGATCATGGGCACAAACCCATCCACAGCTCCGGAGTGGTGCGAGATCAATCCAACAAAACAATGAGGTGCAAAACAGTCTGCTGGCATTTCTCCCTGGCTGTGCTGAAATTGGAGTAGCGGACAGCCACCAACATCACTTTTTTGAAACTGGCTGTCTCCACCAGATGCAATGGTACCATTTAAAATGCCAGTAATTGAGAAATGCTGACATTCAGGCACATGTGGTTGGGTGTGTAGGATGGAATTTCCTTTTTTTCCCTGAGGGTTTGTGGGATGGAGAGCTGAAAACTTCCACACATCGAGGGTATTGACATGGTCGGCTACACTGCTGGTGGTGTTGCTGTCACATCCTCTCCTTGAGAGGAAGCAGTTGGATCTGTTGAACATGACCAAGAGGAAGAGGCCAAGAGCGCAGCAAAAGAGGGAGCAGGAGGAGGCTCAGATTTGTCATGTTTTTTTAAGATGGGTACTCCTCTGCACTTCATGCTTGGATTTGAAATACCTCATTATGCAGGTGGTGCTCAGGTTTAGAACATTCATGCCTCACTTACGGCTCTGATGGCACAGCCTGCAAACCACCTGTCGCCGGTCATCATTACGTTGTATGAAGAAATCCCATGCTAGGGAGCACATCTTCTTGGCGCAGGGGGCAGTAGCAGATGGCTGTACTGGCTATGGGCCTGCAACTGTGCTTTTCCACCCCGCTTACTCTTTTGGTGTGCTGCTGGGCCATTGTGACTACCTCCTCTTCCTCCCAATGAAACACGTCACTCGGATGGTCTTAACGTCACGTGGGGTCTAGGACCTCATCGTCCTCTGCATCATCTTCCACCTAGTCCGAGCCCCTGCCCTCCTTGATGGTCGGCACACTGCAGAAAGCTACAGCAGTTGGCAACTGGATTTCCTCAGCCCCAGAAACATGCTTCGATGTTACGCTGATCGTGTGCACTGGCCCTCCCACTTACTCATCCACCGACAGAACGAGTGGTTGGGCATCAGTGCACTCAGGCCATTCTATTTCTGGGGCACGGCCAGGTGAATAGGCCATGGAACCCCTCATTGAACAACAGAAGAGACTGCTGCATAACTTGGGGCTCACACTGCTTAGATGCTTTGAAAGGGGATGAGGTGGAAGCATGAAGATCCTCAGGTGCTAACTGAACACTTTCTGCAGTGGACTGGGAGGAAGAAAATGTGAAGGAACTGGGAGGCATTCTCAGCCAGCCAATCTAACACGGCCTCCTCATGTTTTGGCCTCAACATTCGTTCTGCATTACTAAGGCGTACTAAATAACAATGAACATGCTGTCGCCCGAGTGCACCAGAGGTAGATGTTGCATTTGGACACACAACAGGTGCAGATGGACCACGTCCTCTGCCTGCAGCAGTTACACCTGAAACTGAGGCCAGGGCTGCAGTAGTCATGGCTAACAATGGCAGTTCAGTCACGCCCTGGCTCCCTGTCACATCAACACATAGTCCTTTCTGCAGTAAACTTCCTTGCAAGACGGGGTCCTTTCTGGACTGCTGGGCTTCCTTTTCCTTCAGCACCACACAATGATAGAGTCCAAGTCCATTTTCAACAAACCAATTTACTCCGCTCATCCAGTTTAGTCACAGAAACAGCACAAGATTCTTCGCAGAATATAGCCATTCCATTCCCTGTACTGTCCTTCATTCCTCCAAGAATATCGCAGGGTCGTACCGTATCCTCTGGTACAGCAGCTTTCTGACTGGACAGACTAACCCACTTCAGGAGTTCACCGCCCGCTTCCCTCTCCGAAGATGAAGTTGAAGGATGGCGCTTCCCATCCTTACCAAACCGTAGGCCTCGGATGTTAAGGATTGTTCCCACGAAGTTAGCTGCTACCATCTTAAGCTGCCCTGTATTCCTCCACTACCAAGTGACTGTCAGCTCTCAAGCCCTGGATGGCTGGGCTCCTCTGCTTAAACGATTCCTGACACAACTGTCCTGTCCTGGCTCCCAGCTACAAATCTCTGAACCCAAGAAGCTCCCCAACTACTCTTTCTTAGCCCCTCCTAACTAGCTAAATCCTATTGGTCCCACTAATTCCTTATCCTATTCTACTGTGCTCCCCCTACTGGTTCAAGTCCTACACTTCCCTATATCTGTATATAAACATACGTACAATACATTACACAGTATAACAACATTATGAGAAATATGAAGTGTATCAGCTTTACAGGGACATAGGAACATGTGCAAGGAGAGCGGGGCATAAACTGGCCTCCGTACACCCCTTACACACCATCATCATTGTCCCCCATATGCTGCTCTCGTCATGTTTTCCCTCTTAAAAAATACCTCAAAGGCAAGAGGCTGGATTCGGGGACTCTACTCAAGGATATTATGATTCAGATAAACTGTTTTTTTATGGCATAGAGTCCAGGCCTATTTCATGAGTTATTTTTTTTTAAATTCTGTGGAATCATGGTTGAAAAGAAATGTCTGCCTTTCATTTTCATAGATTTTTGATTTATTATTACTTTTGTCAGATTCAAGTTATTTCTGTCACCATTGTGGGTTTTTCTGTCATTAAACGAGGGGTACCAACAATTTTGACCACATGTGTAATAATTAAGAGGCTACTGTAGCAGATCATTATATTATCCCTATTATCTACCCTGTCTCCTTCTAGCCTTTGTCTAAATGCAAGTTTTTTGTTTAGCTATTTTTTTTATTTACAAAATACATAATCGGATTAACCGCCCTTTAGAATACTGTATAATTATTATTATAAGATTGGCCTAATGTTTTACAATTCATATTATAAGGATTGAAATGGCTAATTTTGCTTCTTGTTAAAAATGAAAAAAAAAAATAAATAACTTGGAAAAAAAGCTTGAAGACTTACAGAATTTTCAAAATAGCCAGATGACTAACCTTTGGGTTTTCCTGAATGTGCTGAACTGATATTTTGCGTTATCTTCCTTAACTTTTCCTCTCTTTCAGTAAAGAGCCTTAAGTACATTTCCCGCCAAGATTCATACTGTAAAAGCCGATGACCTTTAAAGTCTCTTTCACAGTGCTTCTTCCACAAGTTCCCAGAGTCTTCTATAAAAACCTTGGTGATAAAATAATATAATATTTTAGCATATCTCCCAAATTCAAAGTTAGGAAAGAGGGACCTATATTGTAGCACTCATAGCGCACCTCAGCAGTTTTTATTTTATGCTCAGTCATTTCCATAACCTGGTCTAACCTTTTGTGCCCATACAGAAATAGTAATCTTAATGCCCTACACACACAGGATGATATACCCACAGTGCTCACACAGTATAATTCCCCCAACACACAATATCATAGCCCCACATATTATTCCATATTGTGTAATGCGCCTTCAACTCCCAACCCAGTATAATGCCTGCATAGACTGTACGATGCTCCCACATTGCACCCCAACACTGAGTATGATGCCTTCACAGCGAGCTGCACACAGTAAAAGGCACCCACACTATAGTGCCCTATCAGTGCTCTCACACAATATGATGCCCCAATGTTGCCTTCAACACTCTGCATGATGCCCTCACAGAACCCCCCCTCCCCAACACACAGTATGGTGACCCCACAGCTTCCCCACACAATATGGAGCTTCTGCATTGCCCCTCCAACATACAGTATGGTGACCCTACATGTTATAATGCCTCCTAAGTATCCCCAGTCACACACAATATTATGACCTCACATTGTCCTGCAACACACAATATGATGCCCCAAAACCTCCCTGCATAATATGACAACCTCCACAGAACCCCCTAACACAATAGGATGCCACCACATTGTCCTCATTATATAATGATATCCTCTAAAGAGGCCCCACACAATATAATGTCTCCACAGTGACTCTACACAAGTACGCTACTTGCTTCTTTACGTTTCGGTTACTGAATTGGACAAATACACATAACCCCAACCTCCCGGGACAGCTCCCCTAATACAGAACAGTCCTAATTGATCTGCAAAGGTTGGATGTATGATTTTATATGTATATAGAAAAAGATGGCTTGATAAAATCTCGCCAAAAAATGCAACATAATGCAATTTTTGGATATACAGTATATTAGGCCTGCAGAAAATTGATCACAAAATATACAAACAGGATTGCATTCTTCAATTCGATTTAATTGCTCAGGAGTACAACGTTGAAGTACTGGCTTCAAGATTTCAAATGGTACACCACCGACCTCTTGAATGGCTGCAAACAAAAGTAAAACAAGTGCTTTATTACTCATGTAAAAGTTTGTTAACCCTTTGCTCTGCAGCCCATTTTCATTTTTCGTACTTTTTTTTCTCCCCTTCTTTTAAGAACCACAATGTAACATTTTCCATCAACACAGACATATGACGAGTGACGACTTGTTTTATGCAGGTTGAGTTGTAGCTTCGAATGAGGTCATCTATTTTACCATATAATACACTAAAAAATTACAAATAAAAATACAAGTGTGATAAAATGGTGGACAAAAAAATGCAATTCTGCCATTGTTTTGAATGGTTGTGTTTTTTTACATTATTCATTATCTCGTAAAAATGACCTGGCAGTATGATTGGTGGTGGTGTTAAAAGATGGTGACCAGCTAATAGAAAAATAGTGTGAAGATTTGATAAGATAAGTGCACCAAAATTATGGCTTAATTCACGCCATGTCATGTCTTACATGTTTTGCATCATGTTTATGTGTTTCAGACGCTTTTTCTGATCAACTTGAAGAGGGGTCGTGGCCTAACCTAAATTTCTAATCCAAAGGCTGCATAGCCTTTCATCTTCCTGAGAGGTTCTGAAAGTCACTCAACCTAACGGTAGCTCAGTGGTTAGCACTGCAGCATTGAAGCGCTGGGGTCCTGGGTTCAAATCCCACCAAGGACAGCATCTGCATTGAATTTGCATGTTCTCCCCGTGTTTGCATGGGTGTTCCTCTGGGATCTCCGATTTCCTCCCATATTCCACTGAGCCAGCGTTCACAGGAGTATCTTAATGACACTCACAGGGGTCTTCTGCAGAACCCTGGATGTCATGACAACCCATCGGCACCCCATGATCACGTGACAGGGATGCCAATAGGCAGGATTAATGACAATCTTCTGGCTGGTGCATGCTGAATCCTGCTGTCAGTGTTTGACAGCGGGATTTAACAGGTTAACACATTAACTGCTCCACAGCTGTTAGAGGCACTTGATGGCTCATTAAATCAGCCATCAAGTATGTGGAAAGATCAAAGTTGGGGACATGACCTTTGACACAAATATGTCAAAGGTGGTGAAGGGGTTAACTGTTATGTTTCGGTAGCTGAGGAGTGCAGGCAAAAAAGGCAATACACCAGAGCAGTTGGAAACTATGAGATTGCAGTACCCTGACTAACCACAACAACTAGAGGCAGCCGTGGAGCGTTCCTACTTTGGTCCTAGACGCCTCGTCACAGCCTGAGAAACTAACTACACCTAAAGATAGAAATAGGAAAGCTATCTGCCCCGGAGCAGAACCCCAAAGATAATAGAAATCCCCCAAACATGTAATGGCGGTTAGACAAGAAGAAATACAGACACAGACAGAAAATAGTATGAGCAAACGTTGGGGCCCAAACTAACTAAATAGAAAAGGATAGGAAGGGTACTTACTGCAATCCCAGAAAACCCTGAAAAGCACCAACTCTACTAATTTCAAAAACACCTGAGCTCACACGACCTCTACCACCTAAATTAGTTCTCTGGTGTAACAAAATCAAAACAGCAGCCACTGAAAAAACTGGAAAAAGCAAAGGTACAAACATCAGTGGTTGAACTAAACTGAGAGGGCAAAAGCCCCCGGAGGGGACCCTGAAGGCCCCCACAGAAGTGCAGGACAAAATGCAAAAATCAAGCACAAAAACAAAAAGAAGAAAATGTCTTATCTGTTAGCAGGAGATGCAGACACGACACAGCAGGCTACAAAGGAAACAGGAATCAAGGATTCAGACCAGAACAATTGATCACCGGCAACCCTGATGGGAAGGTGACTCCCCTATATAAGACCAGTCAGTAACACCTGATTCCCAATCCTCACAATCTTCACAATCTTCACTGGACAGACCAGCACCGCTTGTAACCACCAGAGGGAGCCTCTGCTCAGAACTCATCCCAAGCCCACTCACAACAGTTAACTGCCTTAATGTGAAAGAATTGCCACTGCTGATACTTACAATCAATATTATTTTGAAGAATCCGTATACATTGCTCATAGAGCGATAACATTTTGGGAAGGTATGTTATTTTGGAACCAGAGTACACCAACATTTTTGAATTAAGACGCTGTCCAGTAAATTCACATGATTCAGGCTTCATTTCGGGTAAATTTTCTGGAATGCTCTCTGCATAAAAAGAGAAAATATTCATTAAAACAAGAAGCATAAAAACATTTATCAATGTAGAACAGATATTTCTAATAAAGTATATTTTACAAGGGTATACTAATATGCTATAAAAATAGCCAAGGATATACTAAAATGTTGTGAGATCATTTTTGTTTATTCACAAATCTATATCCGTAACATGCGGTTATCACTAGTAGGTTTCTACTTAAGGAACTCTGTTTCTTTTAAGCCGAGGCTCCAGTGCTACATATCAAAGCTGGTCAACGCAAGAATGCATGCACAGCTAAAATTAATAGTCTAGAAGTATAGGCAAATTTCTCATTTCAAATTGCAAAAATAGTCCTAAATAGTGATCCTTTTAATTAAACATTTTCAGGCAACAATGTTGGTCTCAATATGCTCACCTTTATATTCAATTGGGTGAGGTGGGGAAGAGAAAATTGAGTAGTCGACCAAAATCTTGGGAAGCGGGACATTGAGTAAATCCTCAAGACAGCTCTTTTTCACCTGAAATTAAACACTCACCAAAAGCTTACAAGGAACACATCATTTGTGAATCTTTGCCTATTAATTTAAAGCTCTCACTTTCTATGATCAGTATGTCACTCAGTCATGTCCACTGTAGTGAGAGTGGGAGATAGCGAGCACAAGACAAGATAGTGGGCACAAGAGCACGGGCACTAAAAAAAAAAAAAAAAAAAACCCACTAGCATACTTTTGTCCACATTGGTCATCATACCAAGGACGCCTCAAAAATACCAAGACCACTGTTAATACCCAAAATAGCTTGCACTCCTTTAACTTTTTTTAGATGAAAGGATGTATTCCATTCAACAACCCATATATTGAGGTTCATCACTCTGTATATATTCATCTGCTGCATGCTGACACAAAGATAACAGCAGTGCAGTAAATCAGTGATCAGTAAGCTCAGCAGCTTGTGCCGTCCACATTGGCAGAGCTGCTGAGCTCAGTAATTGACAGCGTTGCAGCCTGTGTTTCTCTTTTAAAACATTTTAACCTATTATGCTTAAACCCTTCACCCCCAAGGGTGGTTTGCACGTTAATGAC
>VIAB01015835.1:4990-18002 GCA_009801035.1 Oophaga pumilio | reverse complement strand
ATGATAAATCATTGTTTTTTGCTTTGTTTTTGTTTTTTTAAGGGATTCACTAAAGGGGTTAAGTAGTGGGATAGTTTTATAGGGCAGATCGTTACGGACGCGGTGATACCAAATATGTGTACTTTTATTGCTTTTTTTTTTACATGAATTTATTGGGGAATATTTATTTTTTATTTAGGAATTTTTTAACACATGTGATTTTTATTTTTTTAACTTTTTTACTTTGTCCCAGGGTATATACTTAGATTGCTGATCTAACACTGTGCACAGCACTGTGTCAGATTGGCGATCTCACAGGCAGTGCTGCAGGCTTTCTCAGTGTCTGCTCTCAGCAGGCACTGAGGAAGCTGCTTCCCTTCAAGACCCCGAAGGACCCCGTGGCCATCTTGGATCCGGGGTCCTTCAGGAAAGAAGCCCTCAGAACAGCACGATCACATCGCGCTGTTCTGAGGGTCTCAGGGAAGCACGCAGGGAGCCCTCTCCCTGCACGATGCTTCCCGGTGCCCCGATACACTGCGATCATGTTTGATCGCAGTGTGCCAGGGGTTAATGTGCCGGAAGCGGTCTGTGACCGCTCCTGGCACACAGTGCCGGGTATCAGCTGTGATATTCAGCTGACACCTGGCAGAGATCGGACACGCTCCCCGGGAGCGTGTCCAATCGCATGGGACGTACTATCCCGTCCATTGTCATACGGACCCAGGTACCATGGACGAGATAGTACGTCCGATGGCAGAAAGGGGTTAAACTTGCCTCTACACGTTCCACTTCTTCCTCTTCCTTTATGAGACTTTGATGTTCAGCTTTGGATATTTCCAAATTATAGTATTGCTTACACACTTTCTCTACTTTTCTTGGAGGCTCATTTATTGGATAGGATTTCTTTTTTCTTTTGTTTGAAGCTTGGTCGTAATTGAGATAAGACTCAAAAGACATTGTGGGAGTTTCAAACTCCTCACCAGAAAAAGGGTTCTCCGCTTGATTGTTGCCCCTTTCCCTAATGACAGTCTCATGTACAGTATCCTTGCTTTTGAGTCTGTTGGACCCAGAAGACTTGCTGCCATCCTTAGTAGAGGACTTGCATTTTTTTTCAGTACTCAATGAATGTACATTTTTGATCTTCTCCTGGTGCCCAGACTTGCTTGACTTTTCACTCTTTGATTGGGAACTCAAAATAGTTTTTTCACATTTTTGTTCCTTGCATGGTATATTCTTGTCAGGTGTCTTTTCTTTGGGCAGATATTTTTTGTCATTGACCTTTGTGTCTATTTTACAAGACTCTCTTTGTTTTTTATCCATTTGATATTCATAAACATTACCCTTATTTGAATACTTCTCTTTAGAATTCAAGTTAACTTCTTCCAAAATCTCATTTTGTCCGTGTTTAGGTTTAGAAATCATCTTCTTGTCTTTGGCTCCGATTTTCGTTTCCGGTTTAGATTTTGTAATCTTTTTTTTCTCCTCTAAAATTTCATTTTGCTCATATTTGGATTTTTTACTGGGTTTCTTATTCTCAGTGATTTCTTTTTGTTCATCCATAGAATTTGGCATGCGGTTACTACAAAGGAAACATCAGTGCAGGTTAAAGGACAAAGAGTTACACCTCTCTATAGCAAAGTCACACAGAGCCATACCATGGCAGCCATTGCAGTCAACTGAGGTCATACTCTACCTTTTTATTCTTTGATACAAAAGGCAATAATAGCATGTGTTATTGGTTGACATATTATGTAGGTTTTTATCCTTGGAAGAGTTGCTTCTTAAGGGTATGTGCACATGTTACGTTTTTGGTGCAGAAATGTCTGGGGCAAATTCTTATCTCTTGGCAGAAAAATGCAGCATAAAATACATGCAATTTTGATGCATTTTCTTTATTATGCATTGGAATGGGCAATAATGTTAACAAATTTGATATGCTACAGGTTAAAAATGGCTTCAAATCTGAAGGGAAAAATAAGTACGGTAAAATGTGCATGAAACTTCAGGAGTCTCAGTCACTTTGCAGGTATTTGGAAATCCTTCAGATTCTGTATCGAAACTGCATGAAAAAAATGTAACAAAACGCAGCAAATACTTAACGTGTGCACATGCCATTAAAATATACTTTAGACAGCCTCCCTTGCAACACACTACATGCACATATGAATAGAGCCTTTGGCTCCGTTCAAGCAATTACATTTGGGATCTATATCACAAGCTTCCTCAATTTTTTGCTCATGCATTTTATATTCATAATTCTGTATAAATACAGTGGATCAGGGCATACACTAGTAATTCCAAAAAATATTCTGCCGCATAAAACGTCACCAGTATTAAACCACTACATATAGTGGGTCAAGGGACCCTTTACAGAAATGTATTGTGGTCCTGAAGACAATTTTCATGTAGACGCTAATTTTAGATGTTTAAAGGAACACAGAAGAAATGACAAAATACCTGGTCTACCAATTTACGGGTATGGCCTTCCATAACTGCTACCAATTCACAATTTAAGCTTCTTTATATTGATAAGTCTGTTTTTGGCACATTACATCATGTTCATCATGTTGTCTTTTTTAACCAAATTGTTAAAAAAAAAGTTGACAACCAACGTGGAGACAGATGTTGGTTTTTTTCCCCAGACCTGTAAATCTTTAAAAACCAAACAAGTTCAAGCAAACTGTACTTACAGTTCTTGCACCTCGGGAACTAATTTCTTCCATTGAAGTACAATAGATTTAGCAATGTCTCCCACTTCAGTGTGTTTGCGGAAACTGTTCACAGTCTTTCCAACTCCAGTTTCCTTTAAAATAAGCATTTTTGGTTGGAAAGAGAAGAAACCAAAAAGGTAAATGCAAGTTTACACAATAAAAAGGTCAATAAAGGATAAGAAGCATAGGCTGCAAAGCAGAGATTAGGTGGTAAGGGTTAGAATCATAGAATCATAGAATAGTAGAGTTGGAAGAGACCTCCTGGTCCAACCCCCTGCTCAAAGCAGGATTCTCTAAATCATCCCAGACAGGTGTCTGTCCAGCCTCTGTTTGAAGACTTCCATTGAAGGAGAACTCACCACCTCTCGTGGCAGCCTGTTCCACTCATTGATCACCCTAACTGTCAAAAAGTTTTTCTAATATCTAATCTGTGTCTCCTCCCATTCAGTTTCATCCCATTGCTTCTAGTCTTTCCTTGTGCAAATGAGACTAAAGATGATCCTTCTACAATGTGACAGCCCTTGAGATATTTGTAGACAGCTATTAAGTCTCCTCTCAGTCTTCTCTTTTGCAAGCTAAACATTCCTAAATCCTGCAACCGTTCCTCATAGGACATGGTTTGCAGACCGGTCACCATTCTGGTGGCTCTTCTCTGAACTTGCTCCAGTTTGTTAATGTCTTTTTTAAAATGTGGTGCCCAAAACTGAACACAGTATTCCAGATGAGGTCTGACCAAAGAGGAGTAGAGGGCAATAATGACCTCACGTGATCTAGACTGTATGCTTCTGTTGATACATCCTAGAATTGCATTTGCCTTTTTTGCTGCTGCATCACACTGTTGACTCATGTTCAGTCTGTGATCAATTAGTATACCCAATTCTTTTTCACATGTGCTGTTACTTGGCCCTATTCCTCCCATTTTGTATATGCTTTTTTCATTTTTATTGCCCAAATGTAGTACTTTGCATTTTTCCCTGTTAAAATCCATTCTGTTAGTTGCTGCCCACTGCTCCAGTTTAGAAGTTCTCTCGCTGGAGGTCAGACCACCGAGATTCCCACGAATCCCAAGTACGAAGCTCTACCAGCCCAGTATGAATAGAGCAGAGATTCTGCATGATCAGCTCTGCTCCATTCTTTATGGAACTGGTGGAGATGGTCTCCTTTTCTGAATTGTTGTGGTTCCAACTATCAAACCCTCAACAATCAATAAGTTATTTCCTATTCTATTGATCGGGAATAAATAATAAAATTGGTTCTACCCCTTTATGAACCTGCGATTTCCCATTTTATGCACTTTTGTTCGTTTTTTCCTCCCCTTATTCCAAGGGTCATACATTTTTTATTTTTATGCCAATATAGCTGTATGAAGGATTTATTTTTTGCAGGACAAGTTGTACTTTTGATTTACATTGATTTTACCATATAGTGTTGTGGAAAGCAAGAAAAAAAATTCCAAGTGCGGTGAAATTGCAAAAAAAAAAAAAAAAAAAAAGTAATTCTACAATGGATTTGTGTTTTATTTTTTAATGTACCATGTTCACTATATAGTAAAACTAACCTGGCAATAGGTTTCCCTGGGTCAGTACGAGTTCGCAGATACCAAATAGGTTTGGTTTTTTTTAAGTGGTGAAAAAAAAATAAGCAAATAAGTTTTTTTTCTTACACATTTCTTCTTTATGTCAGCATTGTCCGAGACCTGTAGCATTTTTATTTTTCAGGATCTGGGACTGTGTGAGGGCTTATTTTTTCTAGCTTGAGCTAAGTTTTTTCTATGGATACCATTTTGAGGTAGATATGAGGTTTTGATCGCCTTTTTATTGCATTTTTAAACTCATAACCACCATCACTTGTTCTCCAGGGCAGTGGAGCACAAGCATCATAATTGCCTTTTTTGTGTTTTGCCTGTAGAGAATTACAGAATAAATCTGTGATAATAAAGTAACCGATACCATTTATATACCAGAGATTAAAAAAAGAAAAAAATTCTATTTTCTATTATATGCTATTCTAAAATAATTGTACTTCTGTGAATACTTACAGCCAAGATATCCAATGAGATGTCAAGCACCTGTAAGCTTTTCAAAGCTTTAAAAATCTAGAAAATAATATAAGACAGGCAATTATTTCTAGTCTTAGTAAGATATAATTATACAATTCCAAGATTCTATTAGAATTTACGTTGTACGCACAGTCTTAGCAAATCTCAATGTAGCCATAACAAAAAGCACAAAAGCAGAAAAACAATGGGGAAAAGGCTGAGGCACACTAATAAAATATTTTAAAAAAAAATCCATATATACTTTTTTTCACATATAAAAATAGATGCAAAAGACAAAAAAATGAACCATAAAAAAAGATTAAAATAAAAATAGAGTTTATGGGAAAAGATCTTGTATATTGCTGTGTACAGATAAATGGGACAGTTATGATCCCAATAAATGAAGATTATTATTTTTTTCTATACCAACACACACTGGGCTTGTAGAGTTGAATGTGTCTATTGTAAGTGTGGCATTTAGTCGATAACCATTAGTGTAGAGCTCAGCAAAAACACTTAATAACAAAAGCTGACAAACTGCACGGCCAACAACAAATGACAACTCAATCTAGGAAAAAGTGATTTGAACGGGCTACATCCATTATATTGAAGAGGTAAATTGAGTGTGGAGACAAGCGTTAGTAAAAACTATGACAACGTCCTGTGCTCTGACAGACGTTGTCGTTACCCTATTTATCCCCGTATATATCTTATTATATAGGAGACGAAGTTTCTATAGCTCATTTCTTAACAACATTCACATTACTTATTGCAACATAAACAGAAAAGTAAAAGCAGTGGTATAGCGGTTAGTTAATAAAGTCTAAGCTGTGCATAGTAGGAAAGTCTACCAATGAAAAAAAGAAATACACGACGAGATATATCTTGTCAATAATCGTCAGAAGCATAAAGCTGTAATGCACATGATAAAGCATCAGGACCAACTGCTACATCTGTAACCAAGTCTCAGTATTAATATCAGCAAGTAATTTTAATGTCTTTCTGCTGCATTTTTTTTTTTTTTTTAGACCAAGACATTTTTCCCCCCTTTTTTCGTGCATTTCAAGTACTAAAACCTATTTTTTCCTATCAAAAAAATGTGAGATTATTTTTGTAGGGCAAATTTTTTTTATTTATTTATTTTTTTTTTAGGGGCACAGTCTTGGACATGTCAAATCATTGTTTGTTTTTTACATTTTAGTACTTATAGGATAAAAATATTGATTGCATTTCGTTTTTTGATGAGAGAATGCTCTATGACATGTGATAATAGTCTTACTCAATCACCAGATTGGGGGTTCCTTTGTAAGATCCTAAAGTATAACATCACAGATGGCCAATGAGCCGACAGGGGTAGTAATTGTAAAGTGATGCAGACTATGTTGGCGCTATATAAATAAAATAATTATTATTATTCTGGGCTCTCTTAGATGCTGCAACCTGTATAGACAGGGGAAAGTCGAGACCAACTTTATTGGGCTCAGTTAACACCTCGAGTTTCAGGCAGCGCACGGCAGTGTAATTTTCCTCTAAAGTGCTGCCATAAAAGTTAAAGGGATTGTCCACTTCTTCAAATCACATTTTGCCTGAGCATAAAGAAACAAAATTACCCTTTTTCAAGACAGAACGGAGGAGTTACAGCCAAAACTTCACATCTTATGAACTTGAATATAACTTCTTATCTTTATCTCTAGTTTGGACTATGTTGTAAGTGGTTTATGCAGATATATATCGCACCCAAACTTGTGCATCTGCTTTTAGTTTTAAGGCTTGAATTGCTGTTACAAAACATTTTTGTTTTTCAGTCAAAGCTGAGGAATAACAACTTTTGGTAGATATTGGACTTGTATCCTGAATTTTTAGAACTTTAACTCCATTGAATCGTTTTTGAGCGTGCACAAGTTAAAAAGTGATATTAGAAAAAAGGTCTCTTTCATGAATTAAGACAGGTTACAAAGTTTCTCATCTTCTTTTGTAAAAAAAAAAAAAAAAAAAAAGCATGGAGGAACAGCTTTTTATATATACTCCTTAATATTGAAATTGCGTCAATAAGAATGAAAAGTCTTAGAATTTTGGAAATCACAGGAACAGACATATTAATGACAAAAAAGTGGAAACAATATTGTGTTGGTCGTTTAATAAGCACAGTTGGCCTAAACAGTCTATGTGCACAGAATGATCAGCAATATATCATTCTGTGCATATAGGTTGTCGGGCTTTTTGGCAGCACATGTCATTTATACCGATCGATATGCTGCCAAGAAAGGATTTTTTTACTTTCCTAAAAGATCACTCATTGAACAAGTGTTTTACTTGTTTGTCGGGTGATTGGCAACCTGTCTATACTGCACAATTAATGGATAAAAAGCATTCCCAATAATTGGGTAGCATAAATGAATCTCAACTTTTTTTTTATACAAATCTTGAAGTTTACCAATATATCGCTCATACTTCTTGCGTATTACAATATTATGCAACTCACTGATCAGCACAGCTCATGGATTACATGAGCAGCATGGTTTGTTCTAGGATAAAGTTTACCAGCTCAGCACTTACAGATCTGTGAAGATTATTGTAATAATGTTGGCAGCTGCAGGATGTGTTCGGTCGCTGTCTCTTATCAGTCACTGAGTGCTGTTCAGTGGGAAAATGCCAAAGAGCAAGTGTCAGACAATCTCCAACCTTGCATTTCAGCATACATTGTTAAACTGCACACAACAAGGTTAATTGCAGGAAAGTGTCCATGTAGACAAGCATTGAGGCTAAGTGCACACGTTCAGGAATGTTTGCAGAATATTCCTGAGCAAAACCGGACTTTTTTCGCGGTAAAAACGCGCATTTTTTTTTGCGCGGTTTTTGGTGCGTTTTTTTTTTGCACGGATTTGACGCGTTTTTACCGCGATTTTTTCCTGAACTTTCTAGGTCAATAATATAGCGGAAAAAACGCCAGAAATCCGCAAAATTAATGGACATGTTGCTAGATTTTCCGCGATGCGTTTTTTTCGCTGAAAAAAAACGCACCATGTGCACAAAAATTGCGGAATTCATTCTAAATGATAGGATGCTTAATTCATGCGTAAATAATCAACGCAAATAATCCTGAACGTGTGCACTTAGCCTGAGAGTTTCCATATGCCATTTACAAATTAGGTAACAACCTTCTCTATAAACATTTTGTGTGCGCCAAATTATGGCTTCCTTTTTCTTTTTGCAGAGTCATATCACTGGCAGAACTTGAAGCACCTTGATGACAAATCAAAATCTTTCAAAAAACACCCATGACCCTTCAAATACGGATATATTCTTTTACAAAACGATGGCCTTTTGGGCCTCATTGCCCTCTTAAAGACAATGTGCAAAAGCAGTCAATGAGAAAGCGGTGCTTCTGTAGAAGACAGGGCTGAATATGTTCCCAAGGTTGCCAACTGTTGGCTATATTGTCCTAAAAAGGCATAGCTCCCATCTGTACTGGATCCACCAAGACGGTCCCGATTTGAGGGGGCAGTCCCATTGTCCCGGCAGGTCAGGGCTGAATCCCAACTTCCACTCTCCATGCAAGGTCTTCTCTCTGGCTTCTTCATCGCTCCACAACTTCTCCTCTTCAGGAAAGGAAGGGGGTGAAGAGGCCGATATCTCTGCTCTGCCCACACTTCAATTACAGTTGCGAGAAAAATTGTTTGCCCCTTCCCGATTTCCTCTTCTTTTGCATGTTTGTCACACTTAAAGGTTTCAAATCACCAAACAAATTTAAATATTAGAGAAAGATAACACAAGTAATCACAAAATTTTTACATGAAAGTCTTTATTATTAAGGGAAACAGAAATCCAAACCAACAGGGCTCTAGGACTGTATGTCTAATGAAAAAAGGCAAACTGTGCTAAAATGCACAATACTCCATACAGGTATAATGTAGGTAGGAAAGAAGATAAATGTCCTACAGAAATCTGATTGATGTTCAGTATGCCGGTAATCCAGTTTCCAGTGAACAGAAAAATATGAATAAATATATTCGCCAGTCGACTTTCGGTTTCCTAGTGTGTGGATGGTAAATGTACAAAGTGCCTGTGCAGCGGTCCAGCCAGCAGTGCTAGCACACACTCACCACATCATGAAGGATGTTTCCTTTGAAACACATTGTGATAGATTTTGGATAGTCTGGGCAGACTTTTCTGCACCCATTGTGGAGAGTTGGTGCTTTGTTTCTCTTTTTCCATTCACTGGAAACAGGATTACCAGCATATTGGAGTTTTTTTTACAAACTGAACCTCAAATCAGATTTAGGTAGGACATTAATTTTCACACCCAACTACATTATATACATGCAGAATTCATTGCAGGAGTATTGTGCCATTTGATTTTAGGTATATTTTAGCGTGGTTTCTTTGCCTTTTTACATTAGATTTTATGCTGGCTTTTAGCAAGTTTTAGCAGACAGCTTACTACAGCTGTGTGTACCCAAGGGTGTGAGCACCAGTACATCTGCATATGTATTCAATTAAGTAAACAATTATTTTCTAATTTGAGGTCTGGTCTCTGGAGTAATCAAACAAATATGAGCAAATTTATACTGATTAGTGATGAGAGAGCATACTCTAATGCTCGGTACTGGCCCGAGCATCGCTGTACTCGAAGCTCGCCGAGCATTTCTGGGATTGTTCGGCGGGAGTTCTGGTCCACGCCCTGCATGTTTGGCGCTCTTTAGAGCGCCAATCAACATGCAGGGATTGCCTGCCACGCACTGTCATGTCCCATATATTTTTCCTGGTAACACATACGATTGTCTACCACATTCGGAATCTTTAGAGAACTTGAAAACCTGTCTTCCAAAAAGCTTACAGATTGCAATGCCCCCGCTGCCACCAGAGCTACTGTAACCCCCTGACCCACTGAGTCCTTCCCCATTATTCTGTAGACTAAGTCCGCAAGGGTAGAGTCCTCTCCCCTCTGTTCCAGTCTCTCATTGTTAGTTTGTTTATTGTAATATCTAATTTATATTTAGTATGTACAGCATCATGGAATCAATGGTGCTCTAAAATGAAGTATCAATAACTAAAATCCTCTTTGCCAATCACTACTTCTATCGTTTATTTGTTTGCTTTGTTTGATTGTTTTCTTCAACTCCAAGGCATCATTTCTATGAACTGGAATATATCACTAACCTGCAAATTCCAGATGAGGTTGCAATAATACCTTGCACAGTAGTAGCATTACATTCCTATCCCGCAAGTTCATGCCTTTTTTAATACATGAAAATATCTTGCTGGCCTTAGAAGTAGCTAATTGACATTGTAGTTTGTGATCTTCAAGTATAATCGAGATCCTTCTCTACAAGTAACTCCTATTTTTACTCCCCCTAGGTCTAGGACATATAATGCATGCACATTTGTGCCCAGGTGTAGAACTTTCCATTTATCCACACAATCTTATTTATCAATGTATGCCCAAGCACTAACGTTTTTACAAGTTAGCGTGTAAATATGGGTAACAATGACGAATTTGCAGCATTAACCTCTTTCCGACATCGGGCGTAAATTTACGCCGATGTCGGACTCCCTCCCTTTGATGTGGGCTCTGGCAGTGAGCCCACATCTTTCCACAGAACCTCAGCTGGTTTGAACAGCTGACATGTGCCCGGAACAGCCACGGGTGGAAACGCAATCCACCAGCTACTATTAACCCATTAAAAGCCACCTCTATGGTTGTCACTGCTGGATTGCTATGAGCGCTGCCCAGTGGTCGGCGCTCATAGCAAGCAGTGGCGTTCCGTGAATAGAGCAGACTAAGCAGCAGCTATGGGGCCCAGACAGGTGAGGGGGCCCACGACGGCCGCTGTCGTTTGGCAGCTGTGCTGTGCTGACACAGTACTATCTCCTTTAATTAAATATAAGCGACGGCCGGACACTGTAAACCCCCTTGAAGGTTCCCTTTCCTTGTTGTCTCCTGGTTAGCAGTTGGCTTAAGTCTCTGGCTGCATTTGCATAAGAAAGCCAGCCTGCAGCCAGAGACATGTGCATCACAGGAAGCAGAAAACATTCATAAGTTTCACTCAGGGAGAGATACACAAGAAGGTGAGCCCTGCTGGCTGGGGTATGGGGTGGATTTTTTTGTTGAATGTGTCCCCTCACTGTGCTGGCACTTTACATTTACAATGGCTCTGACTGCACTTTGCACCTTAGGGAGGGGGGCCCGGCTGCACGCACTGTGGAGGGTGAAGGGGGCCCTGCATTCACTGCAGGTGTGTGTGTGTGGAGTTAAGAGCACCTGCTTTTTTTTGGGGGGGGGCCCCATTCAGACTTTTGCTATGGGGCCCCATGATTTCTATGTACGCCCCTGATAGCAAGTGAGGTATTCTGCTACATACAGGTGATCTGATCAACGCCTGTATGTAGCAGAGCCGATCAGGTTAAGACAGCTTCTAGTCTCCCATGGAAAAGTGAAAAAAAAGTTTATAAAAAATAAATAGAAGTTCAATTAATCCCCCTTTCGCCACGTTCAAAATAAAAAAAAAAAAATTAAAAAAAAGAGACCCAAACATACACATATTTGGTATCGCCGCGTTCAGAATCGCCCAATCAATCAATAAAAAAAAAGGACCACTTTGCTGCCGAGAACAATGATCTTTTGTGCAGTACAAAAGATCATGCATTTTGCTTCTTTTATCGTGTGATCAGCAGCCTTTTTACACTGAAAGATTTTCATGAAATGAGCTTGCTTTCAATCTATGTAAATACACTAACTTATGATCTCTGCCTGGGAATCTGTAGATGTGTTCATATGACCAAAAAGTAGCTCAGGTCACAGAAGGATTTGGAAAAGCATGGTATTTAGTAAAGTGCTTATCTATGGCAGTTAGTTCACATAAAAGGGACTCTTAAAGGGGTTGGCCACTTCTTTACTATAGATGTCTATATGGAACAGTGGCAAAACGCTTATGCACAATATAAAAACACTATATCCACAGCTATGATTTGATAACATCTTTCCTTAATTATATTAAATAGGCAGTCCAAAGTTTGTCATAATATATTGCAATCATCATATTATATGGCATAATGTACTTTCAATAGCTCATTTTGCCCTTCTACCCAGTTAGTACTTCGCTTTTTTCTGCTCTATGTAGAAACCGGAAGTTTCTTGTTCGCCCCTGCATTTATCATTCCCTCTTCAATAGGAATGGGCAAACCTGACAGTAAAGTTCAGGGTCTGTGCACGGACCCCGAACAAGGGCTTTTCATGGAAGCTCGTGTTACTGTTCAGGTTCGGCAGCCCGAATAAAGCTTGTTAAAAAAATAATTTAAAAGAATGGTGTGGGGTCCCCTTCATTTTTAATAACCAGCCAAGTTAAAGCAGACCCCTGGGAGCTGATATTCTCAGGCTGGGAAGGTCCATGGATATTTGGCCCTCCCAAGCCTAAAAATAGCAGCTCACAGCCACCCCAGAAAAGGTACATCCATTTGATGTGCCAATTCTGGTGCTTTGCCCAGGTCTTCACACTTGCCCTGGTGAGTTTGCAACCAGGGTAATATTTTGGTTTTGATGTCAGCTGTGTAAAGTCCGCTGACATCAACCCCAGAGGTTTATCAGGTTTATCATTACTAACTCTAGTAGGAAAAAAAAAAATCTTTATTTGAAAATTGAGAGACAGAGTCTAGCACTCACTCTATTGTCTTGAGAACCGGCTGCTGTGAACGGAGGTAACCTTACTGAGGTCACCTTAGTTCACAGCAGTCGGGTTCTTGTGGAGCACAGCGCGAGACGTGGCATAGCTGTTGCTCCAGGCTAGGAAGCTGCGTTCTCTGAACACTGCACCATAGACTGGATGAAGATTTGGGATCGTCATGAGACCTACATTTGCACTACGGCGAACTGGTGTGCATTTTATTTTATTTACTTTTAAATATATGGTGGAAAGAGGGAAATTGTTGGGGAGGTTTTTTTTGTTACCAAATAAAGATTTTCCAATGTATTTTTTCAATTTTACTTACTGGGCTAGTAATGGGGGGGTGTGATAAGATGCCACCAAATTACTAACCTCTGTGCTTTATGTCAGCTGATATTACACAGCTGATGTCAACCTTAAAATGTTACCCAGCTTGCCAACTCACCAAGGAAAGCGGGAAAAGCTGAGGCCAAGCTCTAGAATCTAATGGATGCGCCATTTCTGGGTTGGTAGTGAGCTGGTCCCTTATGCTGGGAAGGGGCAAATATTCATGGCCCTTCCCAGCCTAATTAATATCTCCCAGCTGTCTGCTTTTCCTTAAAATGGTTATTAAAAAAATAAGG
>VIAB01015834.1:0-22033 GCA_009801035.1 Oophaga pumilio | reverse complement strand
TCCGATATTTTTCGATACCGAGCAGTATCGCTCAACTCTAACTATGATTTATAGCCCAAAGATAGATGAGGCGTCTGAGGGAGAAACCATACTCTTCAATATGTGGACTGTATTTTTTTATTTATACCCCAAAATAGTGTATTAAACTAGGCTCGCAGAAATCAGAAACAGTGGAATGGAGGCCTGAAATGCTACAGTTTGTGTGACGGAGATAGCCCACTGCAAAATATCTGTCCAGCTAAACTGTGTCAACAAGTTGGCTATGACACAACAGCAAAAAATTCTATGGAGGCCTGAAATGACACAATTTTGAGTGAAATGATATGCGATCGGTGTGGCAGACAAAACACGGTGTAAAATATCTGCCCTATACCTAAATATTTTTTTGGCAGCTAAATATTTTTTGGCCAGCAAAATAATATCAAGAAATTATATAACACACTCCAAAAAAAATTAACAGTACCACAAAAATGTCAGAAATTTTTGCGCACTCAGATGAGATGGCTGGGACAGGCAAAACCGTTTAAAATAGCTGGATTTTCACATTGTACTATGAAAAGAATCTGGCTGTATTCTGAAGTGTCAACAAGCAAATGGAGAAAAAAAAGAAAAAAAAGAGGGATCTGGATTGCTTTGGAATAAAATAATTAGGATTAAGATGCAAAAAAAATTGCTGCTCACTGAGACCTAAGGCTGTGTAGATACAGTCAATATATGTAATAGGCAGCAGCAGCAGACTGTAATGGAATGGACCCTCTTGATGTATGCAATGAAGTATGCCACATACAATGCCTGCCTGCTACTCAGATCTATATACCCACATACAGTGCGTGCATGCCTTGTACTGCTATGTATATACGCACATACATTCCCTGCCTACCTAGCACTGCAATCTATATACGCCGTAATTAGTTCTTTGAAGGACTGTTGCTTTAGCTGGATTTGTGTATTCTTTTTTGGTATACCCACACTACCTTATAAACCCCCAAATCTGACCTTATCTCGGCAGCAGCTCTCCCTGCACTCGCTGATTCCAGAGCAGACTGTGACGAACATGGCGGCACCAGGTTTTTTATGCACCTGATGACGCTGTGCGGCCAGCCAATCACTGTAATATCACAACCAAGATGGCTTGGCATTACAGTGCGTGGCAGACAATCTCTTCATGTTGATTGGCGCTCTAAAGAGCGCCAAAAATGCCGGGCGTGCTCCAGAACTCCGGCCGAGCACTCCCCCTTTTTCTCAGTTATATACCCCTTTGGTAGAAGATCTAATATATTGTTCTTGATTATATACCTATGTGATAATTTTCAATCCTATAGATATTTGGCAAGTAATCTGCTATTGCTAGTATCACCCTAATCCAGATGAATTGTTTTTCTCTTTAGACTCCCCTATTTTCATCCATTAGAAGATCCACAGATGGAGATTGAATGCCCCTTTTGTCCCCACTAAATTGCTATCTATTCATGATTTCTCTAATTTAGGAATGTACAACTTTGTTTAAATTTTAGTTTTTTTCACATTGTACCTATTTTTTCTTCTTGGTACACTGATGAAGGTTGTTATTGTTTGACCGAAACGTTTGTATCATTTGTACTATTTCTTGGATTTACACCTACCTTGGACTACATTAAAATCATTCATTATTCATCAGTTGTTTGCCAAGTTTCAGTTAGCCACACCGGAGTATCATTGAGCATGTCGACCAGCTGCAAGAAAGGATGGCACACGTAATGACTATCGTAAGGGAAAATATTTTCCAAGCACAGGAGGCTCAAGCAAGGGTATACAACCGATCAGCGAGGCTAAGGTAATTCCAGCCCGGGGACCGCGTGTCAGTAATTATCCCTAGGGTGGAGAACAAATTCTTGGCAAAGTGGCAAGGTCCATATGAGATAGTAGAAATACTCAGGCATGTGAATTACAAGGTACACCAGCCCAGTCACAGGAAGCCGCACCAGGTATACCATGTGACGCTACTCAAACCTTGGCGGGACCGTGAACCGCTGGAAGCTCCTTGCCTTGATGCCCATCCCAAAGCCAAGATCGAGGTGATTGTGATCGCTGAGACACTATCGTCAGCCCAGAAGCAACAATGTTGAGAACTGCTGCAGCGGAACAGTGACCTGTTATCGGAGTTGCCAGGGCGCACACAGGTCATAAGAAAAAGAGAGGGGAGGGTATCATCCAAGAAATATATATATAGTATGGAATTGTGGAACATGATGTTTTACCCCAGCTTTGGGCAGAGGGGGGGAATATGTGACAGAGTCACTGGCATAGTATGTGAAGGGAGATATGTGTCACTGCGCATACTGTGGTCAGTGATGTAAAACCCGAGTATTTTTGCTTCCAGCACATGAATGCTGAGAGGGTTAATAGGAACTTATGTTTGGGATGGCTTTATTGGACCTCCATAAAGCGGGTGGGTGGGGGTCCACTGTATCTCCACCTGCAGAGTCCTGACAAGACCTGTGTGATGTCAAGGTCATGTGATCATCACTTGAGGTGTTAAATACCCAGCCATGAGTGCCAGTGAGGTCATGTCTTGGAAGAGCAGGAACTCCCAGGTAGCTCCCAGAGGGGCTAAAGGACTGTGCGTTTTAACTGCAGGTTGAAACCTGCAGAGAAAAGACTGTGACACTTTTTTTGTTTTTTTTTCCATTAAGCCAGGAAGGCTCTGCTTTTGTATTTCTGAACCCTGTCTTGGTGTATGCTGACGTTAATAAACCAGCAGGAGTTTCACCACCAAAGTGTTCCTGTGTGATACCTGAAGAAGTAGCTAAGCAGGTCAACCCCTCACACATCCATACTGCTATATTATGCTATTAATGTAGCTCAACTGTATCTAAATTGCCTGTATATTAACCAATCGTCAAGAATAAGATGTATTCATCTTGCCATTGGCCAGCATGCAATAAAAATGTTCAAGAAACTATGAAAGACAAGCTCTAAGGGCATAACATCAATAGAGATTTTACAGCAAAGATAAGCAGCATTAATTTTACTCTGTGTGAATTTGCAATCTAAATACAATTCTATAAAATAGAAAAATGATTGAATCTGACTAATGAATATAAATGTAGAAAAGTGGAATATAACCTTTATTTAAAATGGTTCCTTGATTAGTAGATGAAAATTCTGATTAATGTTTTAATTATAAAAAAAATGTGCAAAAGACTACTTCGAAAGACTCTAATCTATGAATTGTATTCATTGAAACCAATGTTACATAAAAAACAGATAGTATACTAAAAGAATTTTTGGCGATTTTTAAGACTATGCACATAGAAAGGAAACAAAGGAGACTGGATGACAGTGCAAGCAGATTGTTAATTATATATTGAATTATATTGAGCAATTTTCTTGTCAAATTATGAAGTTTGCAATGCATATGTTAGGAAAATGTTTCTTCTTAAGTTTCTTGGCATTCTTTAAGATTTTTTTTCAAGGCCATGCACAGCTATAATTAGGCAAATGCAG
Organism: Oophaga pumilio; assembly: GCA_009801035.1. Lineage (NCBI taxonomy): Eukaryota > Metazoa > Chordata > Amphibia > Anura > Dendrobatidae > Oophaga > Oophaga pumilio. The sequence continues at coordinate 18,547 of VIAB01015834.1, read as the reverse complement.
GATCTAGAATGTTTTAATATTTTTTTAATTTACTGATTGTTGGCCTTCAACCACCACTAGAGTGAGCTCACTACATAGGAAATAACAGCTACCACTGAACTCAATAATGAAACAATACACAGTAAATTACCCCTAGCTTTGGCAGAAGGAATTTTATTAATTAAGGGGCAAGCATAACCGTTCATATTGGCTTTCTAATTTGTTTTTTAAAAAATAATATTTGTCCTGCTTGCCTGTTAAAGTAGTTTTTAAAAGAAAATTGTAACTAGTCATTTTATAAGTGTGTTATATATTTCTATATTTTCAATATTCTTCTTGTTGGACTTAAAGTGGTTTTCCATAACTTGAACAGCCCCTTCTCATTCCTCATGTTTTCCCCCAGTAAAATAATAACAACTATATTAACCTATGATGTTGGCGCCATTCTACCATTGGCTCTCCCAGGGTTCTCATTGTTATGTCATGCAATTCCTGTGTCCAATCAGGACTGGCTTCACTCTTCCCTTCTCCGGACAAATCAGACATCAGAGGAAGTGAAAGAGCAGCTGCAACTCTCACTTTCTCCGGATGTCAGTTATGTCGGAAGGATGGAAGAGTTAAGCCAGCGCTGATTGACTGCAGGGATCCTGTGACATAATAATGCCATACGACCCCAGGAAAGCCAGTGCTGACACCGCTGGAATGGTGCCATTCCCGGAGGTAGGTATAAGTGTTATTACTTTAAATATTGGTGGGAAACATAGGAATTCAAAAGAGGTTCTTTCAGTAGTGGACAACATAAAAAAGAAAGCAAAAAATATAAGGAAATGTACTCAGAACAAATATATGAGTATATAAAATACTAATGAACAGCCCATTAAAGGGTTTGTCCACTCCTCAATACACAATGATGGCACTGAATCTACCAGGACTTGCGTGATACTGTTTTACCACTTGAGCATTGCAGCTAATCAGCAGTATCTAATGGTCTGCAGTGTTCATGCTTTCTCAGAACGTTTTTTGTTCACCTGAAGGTAGTTAGAGAACAGCAGCCCAATAGACTCGAAGAGCAGGTGCTGACATTGCTGTAATGGCGTGGTATGGAAGGTGAATACATGGTGTTTTTATTTCATTTTGGAAAATGTAGTATTTGAGAAGGTGCTGTCTAAGTAGTACACATCCTTTCTAAGGCCACATCTGAAATCTCTGCCCAAAAATATTGTAGTCACTAGGTAAACCATATTAAACGGTAGAAACAAAAAATGTTTATTACAAAAAAAAAACACACATTAGCACTTCAACCAAAATTTAATGAATTTAACTGTAACAATTGGTAGCAAAGCATAAAATAAAAAAAAAATCATCCACAGTGTTCAATCACAGTGTTTAATTAAGTTTGTCTTGTGCATTAAACTTTTAAGATTATGGTAAAAAATGGGCTCAATATACAAAAGAAAATAGAGGTAGTAAAATACTGTACCACGGAGACAAAACAAACATAAAAGCAAGACAGATTGTGTTTATCCTTAGTGATATTTCCATAGATTTAACACTTAAAATCTCCAAATAAATAGGCTACAAAAATTGTTCTCAGATTATGGGAAAATTATGGTTCTCTTCAATATAAAATAGGGGACATTCAAAAACACCAATAGACTTGAATATTGCCTGACAGAAATAGTAAAATATAAAGACCCTTTTCACATTTAATTTTTCCATTTGCATTTCACACATTAGCAAAAAGTAGTCCATAAGTGAAATAGACCAGTTGTTATTCAACTGAAATATCTTTCTTCCATTAGGAAGGCAGCAAACAAATATTTTTTTTATTGGTTCAAAGTCTCAGTAGTCCAAACACTTATGCTTTTAATAATTAGCCATTCATTTTGATTTTTAGTCACTAAAATTCGAATGCAGTCAATATTAAATAGAACTTTACGGTCTATATTGTCTATTTCAAAGTATCCATTTATGAAATCACCTAACCTAAGGTAAGTTGTACACTTTCTATTCTTCTTAGACCCAATTATTCTTTCTCCAACCTCCAGGGTCCCGTGGTGTAGTATGTCATTTGGACGATCTTCTGTTCCTGTGATGACTTTGATTTTGCTTATTTTTATAGGTTTCTCAAAAACAACATGATAAAAATCACCACTAGAAGGAGGTTTGGCCCAGAAGTATTCTTCTGCACTGCTATAAGCCCTATTAATCTCATAATTTTCAAATGTATTCATATTGGTGCTGAGAATTGCAGAGGGGTTATCGGGAATATCAAGCAAGTCCTCTTCAAAGTCATCATCCTTTAATTTGTTCTCAGCACCTTTATATGATGAATAATATCCCATATGCTGAAAAAGAGATGGCTTAAACCGAATTGCTTCTTTTTGGGCTAACAGGCATCTAAAATGAATCAGCAACCAATCGCAAGGCATTTCCTGGTAAAACATAAGTAAAAAATTGGCAAGTCGTGGTAGATCATGGGTATGATAGAGCTTACCAATATATCCTAGCTTTGAAAACTCCAAGGTCACCCAGTTGGATCCTTTCCTGGAATTGATCACTTTTTTAATTGTTGACAAGAAATTCTTGGCACATCTAACATCATCTTCAAGCATTAAATAATAATCTGAGAGATTAGCACAAAAATTGAGTAAGAAGGCATAGTCAACATTTTGCTTAGATCTAAATTTAACCCGAGCATCAGGATCATTATAATTTCTTTTCAAGCCTTCTAACACAGGATAATGCTGTACAGGAGTATGGATTATTACCAATCTTCCTGCAATAATATGGTGGGAGAATTTTCTTGATATATCTTGTACAACGCTTTCACACAAGGTTAGGTCAAAATCAGCTAAATGAACAACAACAGCAATCTCCTTCAGCTCTTCATAGCTTGACTGTTCGAACACAGATTTGATAGTTTCAAGCAAATAATTTCCTTTTTTCCTTTTCACAGATGATAGGCCAATTGTTAGAAAACCTACACAAAAAAAAGGAATGGTGAGAACTCACACTGTTCTTTTTAATTTATTTTTTATATATAACAAAGTACGGTAAATCACTACAGTTCACTCGTTTTGCAATTGCTTTGAATGGTTGAGACTTCAAAACCTCTTCAATGTGATATATATTCAGGGATTCATTATGCACGGCTGTAATTTAATAATCTAGTGCTTACCATCATGAAAGGGCAATTTCTAGTGTTGCAATCAGATCTAGCAGCCACTAAATCTTGATATTGATTACCGTAATTATAAAGAAAGATGAGCAGGATATTTCTTTTTTTACTTTGGTAAATTTTCTGAACTTTGAGCAAGATTATATAGATCTCTAAAGGTACTGCCACACTACTCGATCCCGCTAACGATCTCGTTAGCGTCGCATACTAATGAGATCGCTAGCGGGATCATTTTAATATCGCTAGTGTGGGCCACATTTAGCGATGTCGTTAAGGACGCTATCGCGGTTAGCGATCTCCTTAACGACTTTAGCGGTACAAAAGTACCGCTAAATCGCTAAAAAAGGTGTCACACTCAGCGATATATACTTACCCAGCGGGAGCGCCGACGATAAAATAGGGTCCGGAACGATTCCAGCGACGAGCGAGATCACAGCAGGAAGCTCGTCGCTGGCAGATGCCGCACACAACAACATCGCTAACGGGATCGCTAAATAGTGACGTTTTTTAGCGATCCCGTTAGCGATGTTGTTTAGTGTGGCATACCCTTAAACTAAAAATGCTTCTTACTTGTTATCTTTTTAATCTATCTAAATGGGTTGGAATGGTTCCAGCATCCAGATCTTAATTAAAACATTATTTATTAAATCAAACACGTTACATTTTTGACCATTATTTTAATTTTAAAAGAGTGTGTTATTAAAAGGGCTTTGTTAACTTGAATTACTGTACTATCTGTTTACCCAAAGCCATGTGTGCAGAGGTCACTTTGATATTACTAAGGTTCCAATTGGGTAAAAAACTTGAAAGGGTTTGGCTACAATCTTAGGAGACCATAGACTGTTATACATGTTATTTCAGGATAATTGGAGGCTTTGGAACAAAGTACTTTTTATGAGCAGCAAATTTGAACATATTAGTCAAAATTCTAATTTTGGGAGATTCACTCATCGTCAATACATTTACCTAATACCACTGTTTGATAGTATCATATGGTGGTACAAATAGTACCCATGACCTCATAGTATGGGGCAATTGGACCTCAAAGTGCTTTCATACAGGCACAGTGTACTTGCTGTGTGATATGCATGAAAATGTACAATTTTTAGAATGTTAAATAAAATGAGTTCCATGATAATTAGCTAAGAAATTGTTTGAAATAAAAAAGAATATGACAGTAGTGCAATAAAGAAAGTTAACCTGGCCATAATATCTCAATAACTGAAAGGAGAAAAAAGGCAGTACTTGACTTCAGAGTGACAAATGTTTATTAACCCATACAATGTTCACCCCAAACTAGCGCCCTCTTCAAACCATACTGGAGAAATCTGCTGATTAGGGTTGAAACATCACTTGGTTGATTAGACATTTGTCCCTTTGAAGTTAAGTACTCCACTTTTTTGCTGTTTGAAATATGTGCATAAAAACGTGTATTGATAACTGTTCTGACCAGTTTTGTGATACATGTGCTTTAGAAAAAAATAAGCTAAAAATAAAGCAATTATGAGAGTTGAAATAAATATTTTGTTTTCACCCATGAAGTTCACAGCTTAGCAGATTTTTGGTCTGTAGGAAATTATTTCAACAAGACTATTCTATGAATAGATGACAAATGTTTTGTGGGATAATTACCGTATATATTCGAGTATAAGCCGAGATTTTCAGCCCATTTTTTAGGGCTGAAAGTTCCCCTCTCGGCTTAAACTTGAGTCATATACCAGGGGGTCGGTGGGGGAGAGGAGCGCAGCTGTCCTATATACTCACCCCCTCCTGGCGCGGTCTCTGCAGCCCCTGCTCTTCTCCCATGGTCTCGGTCGCCTGTGTTCAGCTGTCCTGTGGTACCACTCATTAAAGTCATGAATATGCACATATTCATGATTTTAATGAGCGGTACCACATGACCGCTGAAGTTAGGCATAGCTGCCGGAGACCACGGGAGAAGAGCAGGGGCTGCAGAGACCGCGCCAGGAGGGGGTGATTATAAGCGATATTCACCTGTTTCCGTTCCACCACTGAGCGCTGCTGTGTCCTCACGTCCTCTAGCTGTGATGTTCAGGTCAGAGTGCACGATGACATGGTTAGTGCGCACCGCGCCCTCTGCCTGAGCATTCACTGCCGAAGACCCGGAAGACGGAGCAGCGTGCAGCGGTGGACAGGGGACAGGTAAATATCTCAGGTGCCGGGGCCCTGAGCGAGCAGTGACACCGGCACCTGTCCCCTATAGCGCGCCGGTGTCCCCGCCTGCTCAGGACACCAGCACCTGGCTCCCAGCGATGAGAGGTATGTCTTTTTTATTATTATTATTATTTGCAGCAGCATCTGGGGGTATAATCTATGGAGCATCATATGGGGGCATAATACATGAGGCAGCATATGGGGCACAATCTATGGAGCATCTTGTGGGGCATAATACATGGGGAAGCATATGGGGCACAATACATGGGCAGCATATAGGGCACAATCTATGCAGCATCTTGTGGGGCATAAAACATGGGGTAGCATATGGGGCATAATACATGGGCAGCATATGGGGCATAATACATGGGACAGCATATGGGGCACAATCTATGGAGCATATTTTGAGGCATAATACATGGGACAGCATATGGGGCATAATCTATGGGGCAGCATATGGGGCATAATCTGTGGAGCAGCATATGGGGCTCCTGATTCAATATGGCTATTCAAAAACATTTAACCTGCCTTTTTTTTTTGCTTTTATTGGTATCTATTTTTATTTTTGAAATTTACCAGTAGCTGCCTCATTTGCCACCCTAGGCTTATACTCGAGTCGATAAGTTTTCCCAGTTTTTTGTGGCAAAATTAGGGGCGTCGGCTTATACTCGGGTCGGCTTATATTCGAGTATATACGGTACTTTAAGAATAAAACAAACTGTAATCAATGGATTTGTGGTCGAAGTGATTACATACGTTTTCGTGATATTGGTATTCCGGCTAATATCTGATATGTAACATTTAAAGATGAGGAGAAATTAGAAAACTCTCTGACTGTATTGCCATATGAATCTGAGTTTAATTGGTGAGTAGAAGCATCTCTAAGTCTTTTATCTTCTTCCTACACAAAAAATCAGAAAGGTAAAATATTAAAAGAAACAGAATCCAAATAAATAATATGATTTATACAATGCATAAATAATACATTTGCATATTTATAGAAATTATTTAATATAATTATAATGATAGCATACTCAAGTGTAATGTTTTTACTGTTAAATACTTTCAAAAGTTGACCTTTTTTGATTCCGTCTCAAAGTATCCACCTGTTGTGCTCAGTGGCAGTGATCACACATGCTCTGTAACTCAGTTTTACAGGCTGAATTTTCTTTTACATAATAGGTGGAGCAATTCGTGCTATTGTGTTGGCCAACCATTAATAATGCACTAGAAATTGGTTTGTCTTTCTTCTATACAATTATATATTGAACCTCTGAGGGAGAACTAAAGGGAGGGAGAGAGAACTAAAAGAACACCAGACATTTTAACGAAATGGATACAACCATGTAACTCACCTGTCCAGCGCCGGGCTTTGCTTCCTTCTTCTGTAACTGTTTTTACTCTTTGCTAGTCCATGCAGGGTTTGCCATAACCTAGCAAACATCTCTGATGTTAGCATCCAAGGCCTTTTAAAGGGAATCTGTCAGTAGAATAAACCCTCATAAGCTATCTATATGGGTGTTAGGCTACGGGATTCTTCCGCTACTTGGTATAGATCATAGATCCCAGGCACTGTCTGGCCCTGCGGTCCCCATTCAGATCCAGCCACTGCGAGTCTTGCTCAGCATGGACGTCAGATCCAGTGTCTTGCTTAGGCTCATGGTGTACCTTTGGTTACTGCTGGCTTTCTAGCCAAGTCTATGGTAACCAGTGTTATACAGGTGCAGCGTCACATCCTGGAGTCTGTTAGGGTTCGAGTTCCCGCTGCTGCACAAGGGGAGTCTCGAACCAGTCCCGCTGCAGTCCCCCATCCATCTCCGGCCGCAGTGGAGCCTGCTCAGCAAAGATGTCGGTCCCAGTTTAACACTGTGCAGAGGCTTGTTGCGGTCTTTCCTGGTTCCTCTATTATAACCAGTGCTGGAGCAGGCAGTTCGGGAACTAAGTCCCTGCTTTCTCCATCTGAGCATGCCCAGGGCAAGATCTCCCATTGGACATCAGTGGTCACATGCTCGGTTACATCAGCGACTCCCATTGGTCCGCCAGGAAGGTCCTGAAACTACATGTGTTCTGGAATGGTTTCGCATTAGTCCTTTTCTGCTAGGTCCTGCAGTTGCTACTATAAAAGGGTGGCATGGCTGGGCCGCCATGTGCTAGTATCAAATCCGTTACGTGCTTGCGCCAGTGTTGTCATGTATGCATGTTGTTAGGTCTGGCTGAAATAAGCCCCTAGAATAGCGGCACCTCTGGTGAGGAGATTGTATGCACGTGTTCAGGGCTCGGCTGAAAACGCCATTAGAATACCGGCTACTCCGGTGAGGAGATTATTGCTTGTGTTCTGACTGCATGATCACGGACTGCTATCCGCACAGCAGTTAACCATGTACCTGGACTCAGTAGGGTTATTCAGCGACTCTGTGACGCAACAAGGTTTGCTTGAAAACGCTAGTCACCGCCCTAGTGTTTTACTTTGCGGCTCACTGAAGCTAAGTGAGTTTGCACTTATCGCCATATAGCGCTGTGGCATTCCCGTTAGCGGCTCTGTGGATTAACAGAGTTCGCACTAACTGTCACAGCGCGCTACGGCGTTTATTTTAGCAACTCTGCGGGATAACAGAGTTCGCTACTCACGCCATCTTACTAGCAGCAGGCTCTGCCTGCACGGTGGACCCCGGGCTGCGAACGCACCTCTCCTTAATATCTATTAGGTGCGTTCCGCAGGCCCTTAACAGAGTCTAAGTCCAGTTATCACCATAATGAGCATGTCCACGATGTGGCATCTTCCTATTGGTGGTCGGACATCAGCTGCTCTGGTGATGTGGCGGCTCTGGATTGGCCCTTGGGCGATGTCAGCGAGACTGCTTGGGGTGGAGCTTTGAGTTTAAAAGGCTCTCAGTGCACTAGTATCGTTGATGGTTAGTGTGTGTAAGTGGATACGATACCACTCTGTCTGCACTTGTGTTTAGTTACTTCCTTAGTTTTAGCCTCTTAGGGTTTTTTGGCCAGCTCGGCTTAGCATATTTTTCTTTCATGTGTGCAGTTAGCACAGTTGAGTTGCAGAGCAAAATCCAACCTAAGAGCTGTATTCCCCTGTGAAGTCAACAGAGTTTCGTACCTAGCGTCTTTTTAGTTTTTTCTCTTGACTCATCATCTGTTTCTGCCAGGTGTGCAACTGGCACGGGTCAGTTACAGAGCGAGCTCAACCCTTTAGCTCTACCTCTCTGTGAAGCTAAGCTCAGAAAAAAGGAAAATTGCACGCAAGGTATTCAGTATAAAAATACAAACATTTTATTGAACAATATTAAAAAATCATGTGAGAGAGAATAACAGTGGTAACCCAAAAGGAGTGGAACCACAAAGATACCCAGGTAAAGTAACAATATGGTGCCAATACACTTAATGCACATGGAGCAAAAGCAAACTTAGTAAACATTTGCCACTAATCCGTATCAGAGGACTACATTGAGTCATTCACACAAGGACAGAGCAATTTATAACAGTAGTCAAAAGAAAGCTGTACGCCAATCTAAGGACTATATGTGCAGTCACAGTTTAGCAAATGGTCAAACGCATACCTGAGACCCAGTGAGACCCTGAGATACCTGGGGAGAGTGGCACCATTGGATCTCAGGTATTCGTTTGACCATTTGCTAAACTGTGACTGCACATATAGTCCTTAGATTGGCGTACAGCTTTCTTTTGACTACTGTTATAAATTGCTCTGTCCTTGTGTGAATGACTCAATGTAGTCCTCTGATACGGATTAGTGGCAAATGTTTACTAAGTTTGCTTTTGCTCCATGTGCATTAAGTGTATTGGCACTATATTGTTACTTTACCTGGGTATCTTTGTGGTTCCACTCCTTTTGGGTTACCACTGTTATTCTCTCTCACATGATTTTTTAATATTGTTCAATAAAATGTTTGTATTTTTATACTGAATTCCTTGCGTGCAATTTTCCTTTTTTCTGAGCTTATGTATTTCTTGCACTGAATTCTTATACCTAGGCACCTTGGTACTGATAGTTTTATCTCTACTGATTAGGTGCTAGCCTTGTATAGGTTATATATTCTCTCTGTGAAGCTAACAGAGCTGAGTATTGTGCATACGGTTCACATTGCGTGGAGTTATTGCAGTCGTATTAAGGTGAACACTTGCTGTTTAATTCCATCATTGTTCACATTAGCATCAGGTTACATCTCTGCATGGTGGACCCTGGGTTGCGATCGCACTTTATTATTTATTTAAATTTAGTGCAATCCGCCAATCCTAACAGTATACTAGCACCAAGGTCTAGCTAGCAATTGCGGACGAGCAGAAACTCAAGCTGTATATCCAGCAGCTAGAGAGCAGGTTGCCACTCTCAAATGGATGTCTACAGCTGTGGATATTAATGCAGTGGCAGCACAAGCAGCCAGCAAAGCAGCTACTATGATTTCTGCTGCGGTCTCTGTTCCATCTGTACCAAGTTTTTCACTGCTCAACAAATTTTCTGGGGATATCAAGGCCTGCAGGGTTTTCATAAATCAGTGCTCAATTCATAAGGAGTTAATGGCGATACGATTCCCAACTGAGCGAACCAAGGTGGGATTTCTAATTTCCCTTTCATCAGGCAGAGCGTTGGAGTGGGTTATGCCGTTATGGGAGTGAGGTGACCAACTGATCCTTAACGCCTTTCATTTTTAGGATGCCCTGAAAGAGGTATTTTTGGGGCCACAAGTTACCCATGATACCACACTCCAACTCCTGGCATTAACTCAGTGTTTGTCTATGATTAGCCAATTTACTATCCAATTCTGTACTCTGCCTTCCGAGTTGGAGTGGCCTGATAAAGTTTTGATACCTATTTTTTGGAAGGGTTTAGCAGATCATGTCAGGGATTTTTTGGCCACTAGAAAGATTCTCACTACTTTGGAGGGATTGATATCTGTGTCCACTTGCATAGATCTCCGGCATGTTGAACAGGGATTGCAGCGAGCTCAGAGTAGATCTGGGATTCTGTTGACTCCGAACTTCGCTAATCACATGAATCCTTCAACTCAGGTTGATGATCCTGTAGAGCCCATGGATATCTCACGGGTGGAATATAACACCCGCTCAGTACTTCCTCTACTGACCTGTTTTGCCTGCAGGCAGACTGGTCATTATGCTAATAAATGCCCCAAGCATCATAGGAAGTCACAGCATCCAGTGGCTTTAGGGAGAGGCTCACTGGTTCCAATTGATGTGTCCTCCAAATTGGGCTTAGGGGTTTCTTTGACATTTGGGTCAACTACACTGAATGCTGAGGATTGCATGGACTCCAGGGCAGAGGTCAATTTCATTTCTGCTACCTTCGCCCAATGACATGCAATTCCAGTTGTGATGCTTCCTAAGCTAATGTCCATTCGGGTGGCTAATGGGTCCCTTTTACCAACCCTGATTTCCCATCAAACTATACCTCTTACTCTCATTGTGTCTGCAAAACATGAGATAGTCTATCTTCTTGTCATCCCTGAGGGTATAGATGAGGTTCTTCTGGGGTTGTCTTGGCTGCACCTCCATCCCCCCAGAAAAATTGGGAAAAAGGAAGCATACAGAAATGGGGCAGTTTCTGTGAAAGCCTGTGTCTTAAGGCCCAGGTGCCCTCGGATGGGATCTTTGTACCATCTGATCTTCAGCCAGAGGGTCACTCTGGGGCACATATCTGTAGATGGGGAGGTTTATCTAGTATTAAAAGGACCTCTGTACGGTTGGAACGAAGGAGAGCTTTGGCTGATGAGCAAAAACACATCCATGCCTCTCCGCTTGTGGCAACTTTCAAGCATGGCAAACGTCGCCGGTGGAGTAAAGTTAGGCACCGGTATTCTTCTGCTGCTCAGGATAGATCCCAAGTGCTGTCTGGCCCTGCGGTCCCCCATTCAGATCTGTCCTCTGTGAGTACTGCTCAGCATGGACGTCAGATCCAGTGTCTTGCTCAGACTCCTGGTGTACCTTTTGGTTACTGCAGGCTCTCCAGCCAAATCTATGGTAACCAGTGTTACAGCAGCCTCACGTCCTGGAGTCTAAGTCCAGAGATCACCGTACTGAACATGTCCGTGTTGTGGTGTCTTAGGCTCTCAGCAGCGCACACAGGTGCGCTAGTATCATTGATGGTTGGTGTGTCAGTGGATACGATACCACTCTGTCTGCTCATGTGTGTGTTTAGTTACTTCCTTAGTTTTAGCCTCTTAGCGTTTTTTCGGCCCGCTTGGCTTAGCATCTGTTTCCTTCATGTGTGAAGTTAGCACAGTTGAGTTACAGAGCAAGTTCCAACCTAAGAGCTGTGCTCCCCTGTGAAGTCAACAGGGTTTCATACTTAGAGTCTTTTTAGTTTTTTCTCTTGACTCTGTTTCGGCCAGGTGTGCAACTGGCACGGGTCCGTTACAGAGCGAGCTCAACCCTTTAGCTCTACCTCTCTGTGAAGCTAAAAGAGCTGAGTATTGTGCATTCGGTTCACACTGCGTGGAGTTAAGGCAATAGTATTAAGGTGAATGCTCGCTGTTTAATTCCATCATTGTTCACATTAGCAGTAGGTTACATCCCTGCAAGGTGGATCCCGGGTTGCGATCGCACTTTATTATTTATTTTATTTAGTGCGATCTGCCAATCCTAACAATGGGTATGTAGATTATATGAGGCTGAATAAAATTATACCTTTATATTTGTGATCTGGTGTCTTACTCCAGGAGAATTCCAAGTTCTTATAAGTAAATAAGCTGTTCAGAACTATGGGCCAGACATTAATCTGCAAGAAAATCTTCCTCCCGGGCTTATTTTAAGTTAAAAAGGGGATGGGCTAACAGTGTGATATGTCATGGCTACTCTCTGCTTTCCTGATCTCACTGCAGAGCTTTGTGTGATTATAACTAACAAACTATTGGTAACGTAGTGAAATAAGTAAGCAAAGAGTGCACAGCACACTGGTAACTATGCCTTATATTTAAAATAAGCCCTGGAGGCAGACTGTGATGTAGGTTTGTGTTCCGATGACCTACATGCCCATATAGATGGCTAAGAAGGATTGATCCTACTGACAAATTCCATTTAAAAGTAGCTCAGGTGACTGATAACTGCCTGAGTATTGAAGTTATCCAGTACTCTGAAATCAGAGTCAAGTTACACATCCCACTTCATTCAGCTCTTGTTGGGTGCCTGATTATCTGATTAGCTACTCCAGATTGCCATCCAGATATTATGTACTATTACCAAGTTCAGTCCTGCAAATCCTACAGAATAAATGATACTAGGTTTACTCACAAATTAGAGATATTCACTGTGAGGCCCAGTAGGGGAACGCTTTGCAATCAGCTTAATGTCATGGGACTTTTCTAGCAAGTAAAGATTATTCAAAACAGCAAACCCCAAAAATAAAGTCTTAGGAAAACGACTTAGTATCTTATCGAAAATGAATTGTGATAAATATATTTGATTACAAGGTAGATATTATGTGGCAGAATTATTATCATTGTTTAATTCTTAGACAGTTGAAACAGGCTTAAAATTATAACTAGATATCCTTATAAGTGAATTGCAAGCAATGTCAAGTTAATAACACTTACAAAGATCAAAATGGCAAAAAAAGCATTACTCCTTACCATAACATATTCATCCTCAATGTATAAATTCATAAACAGCAGGCAAAAGATTAGAACCCCAAGGACAGGTAATGCTGATCGTTTTCGAAAACATCTCATTTTATCCAGATATTTAGGTTCAGTCGTTGTATGAATAAATACATATATTTCCTAATAGAAGAAAAAACATATTTAATGGGTTGTTTGGCTTTATTACATGTTAACTTAGTAAAATATATAACTATTAATGACAATGGCAAGTTTAATTTCCAAGATGAGAGTAGCAATTTTATAATGTTAGCATAAACCTACAGTATTGTGTTGCATATTTTATAAGTCCTGGTGTTTTACAGAAAATGTGGCATATAATCAGCATTAAAAAAATGGTCACTTATGTATATACAGTTTGTGCTTATGAAGTTACTGGAAAGTAGGTATCCAGATAATGACAATACAATAACTGACAATGACTCTTCATTACTTATGTACACTAATATCTGCCACCACTCACCACTTCTTCAGGCCCTTCATGTAGTAAATTTTAATTCCCTCATATAAATGTTAATGTTGCTGTTATGAATAAATCTAGATAGGGACAAAAGCGCACACAATAGAGCAATACAGAAGGTAGAAGAGGGTATAAAATGGTGCTAAAGCTCTTCTAGAGAGGTGGTATAAAGGCACAATACCTAAAGAATCATGGAAAACCATTGCTGCCGCTCCTTGGCTGGAGAGACACAAAGCTCCAGATGTGTATTTGCAAGATTAGGTAGTGTCATATTCAGTGGGCTACACTGTGGGAAAGAGTATTGGCATTTAAAACTAGGTTTCAATTAAGAACCAACACATTTTGGTGCCTGAAACCTTTTTCAATATAAAAATAACACCAGATGCCCAAATGACAAATGTGTTTTTTGTTACAGTGGGTTCGGAAAGTATTCAGACCCCTTTAAATTGTTCACCCTGTTTCATTGCAACAATTTGGTAAAACAAAAACGTTTCATTTTTTTCTCATTAATGTACACTCCGCACCCCATCTTTACTGAAAAAAAACAGAAATGTAGAAATTTTTTCAAATTTATTAAAAAAGAAAAATTGAAATATAACATGGTCATAAGTATTCAGACCCTTTGATCAGTATTGAGTAGAAGCACCCTTTTGAGCTAGTACAGCCATGAGTCTTCTTGGGAATGATGCAACAAGTTTTTCACACGTGGATTTGGGGATCCTTTGCCATTCTTCCTTGCAGATCCTCTCCATCTCAGTCAGATTGGATGGTGAACATTGGTGAACAGCCATTTTCAGGTCTCTCCAGAGATGCTAAATTGGGTTTAGGTCAGGGCTTTGGCTGGGTCAATCAAGAATGGTCACAGAGTTGTTCTGAAGCCACTCCTTTGTTATTTTAGCTGTGTGCTTAGGGTCATTGTCTTGTTGGAAGGTGAACCTTCAGTCAAGACTGAAGTCCAGAGCACTCTGGAAGAGGTTTTCATCCAATATATCTCTGCACTTGGCCGCAATCATGTTTACTTCAATTGCAACCAGTCATCCTGTCCCTGCAGCTGAAAAACACCCCCATAGCATGATGCTGCCACCACCATGTTTCACTGTTGGGATAGTATTGGGCAGGTGATGAGCAGTGACTGGTTTTCTCCACTCATACCGCTTAGCATTATCACCAAAATTTCTGTTTTTGTCTCATCAGACCAGAGAATCTTATTTCTCATAGTCTGGGAGTCCTTCACATGTTTTCATATGTTTTTTTAGCAAGCACTGAGGAGAGGCTTCCGTCAGGCCACTCTGCCATAAAGGCCTGACTGGTGGAGGGCTGCAGTGATAGTTGACTTTGTTGAAATTTCTCCTATCTCCCTATTGCATCTGTGGAGCTCAGCCACAGGGATCATAGGGTTCTTCTTTACCTCTCTCACCAAGGCTCTTCTCCCACGATTGCTCAGTTTGGCTGGACGGCCATGTCTAGGAAGACTTCTGGTGGTCCCAAACTTCTTCCATTTAAGGATTATGGAGGCCACTGTGCTTTTAGGAACCTTGAGTACTGCAGAAATTCTTTTGTAACCTTGGCCAGATCTGTGCCTTGCCACAATTCTGTCTCTGAGCTCCTTGGCCAGTTCCTTTGACTTCATGATTTGGTCTGACATGCATTGTGAGCTGTGAGGTCTTATATAGACAGGTGTGTGCCTTTACAAATCAAGTCCTATCAGTTTAATTAAACACAGCTGGACTCCAAAGAAGGAGTAGAACTATCTCAAAGAGGATCACAAGGAAATGGACAGCATGTGACGTAAATATGAGTGTCTAAGCAAAGGGTCTGAATAATTATGACCATGTGATATTTCAGTTTTTCTTTTTTAATAAATTTACAAAAATGTCTACATTTCTGTTTTTTATCAGTCAAGATGGGGTGCAGAGTGTACATGAATAAGAAAAAAAAGAACTTTTTGTATTTACTAAATGGCTACAATGAAACAAAGAGTGAAAACTTTAAAGGGGTCTGAATACTTTCCGAACCCACTGTAAGTTAATAAAAACCTTGATCTATTTGCCAAGGCTCCTTCCTTCCCATGGTGCAGCCTGCCAAACATAAAACTTCATTCTCTGGCAAGTGTTGGTGTTGTGACACTTCTTACAAGTAAAGTCTGAAAGTTCCATACAGTGCTCTGTCTAGGTCAATTTTTGTCTTAACTTATTCTCCAGTGTTTGATATGGAACAAGATGGACATCATTTTCAAGGGCTAAAAAGTTGATAACAGGGCAAGCCCAGTTCTATTTTTTTTCATACTGCTGTTGAGAATTAAATATCCATAATAATTTATCTTAAATGCAAACATACGAACTGGTCTAACAGAAAAAATTAAGACACTGAAAAAACACATCCTATAATACTACAGATGATCCAAAGTAAGAAAAAAATTAAACCTTATCAATTGGTTGAAATTTGTTTGGAATTGAATGGAAAATTATTTCCTAAGTCCTCCAAGCTTGACAATCAAAATAAATTTATAAATTACTTTATCAATGCCAACAATCAAAGTTAGTAGATTTTGGTGATAACTGCTATTTACCAGGAATGTCCCATAATTAATCATTATAGTTTATCTTAAATCACCAAAAAAATGTCAATTATTGCACTAAAAATAGTAAAAAAAATACTCCTACTTCTAATTATTACTATTACATACTTGTCATCAGACATGGATGCGGAGAAAATATAGCATCTCTATGTACATTTCACAGCTGTTCATTGTATGCTAAAACAGAACAGCTGGAGCCCCTCATCATTGAACCATGGGCGCCTTGAATCAGAGTTTGGCTTGTCTGATTGTATTCAGGGAGGTTTTACTGAGCGGAAATATAGTTTGAAAAAACAGCTAGGCTTTATAGGGAGAGATTTAACTATGCCAAATCGATGCTCCCCTAGGTGTATTTTCCCCTATTTGATCCAGTTAGTTGACAGATCTCTTCCTATCTACACAAAAAAAGCCTGCTAGACATAATCTCAACATAATCTTTCAACACAGAAAGAGGAATATATTTTAGAAACACTAGAGGGCAGGATACTCAAGCTATTAAAGCAAAATATTGATCTTTAACTAGTCATATCATCATTTTCCAGCAAATACGTTTTAAACATTTTGTTTAAATTTATTATCCAGTTTTTAAAATAGATGACCTGTGCTTGGGAATGGCCATCAATATTTTATTGGTGATGGTCCGACTCACAGCCAATCAGCTGTGTGAAGGTGCTGTGACGCTTGAGCGAGCACTCTAGACTCCTCACTATTTACACTGGCTTGTAGGCTGTTTCATACTGTACCCTCATCAGAGCAGCAGTGCAAGGTATTGTCCTCTCCAGAGTATTACTAATGATGGGTATATATTGCAATAATGGGTCATGGTAAAGTTCAACTAGGAAGTTTATATAGGACATCTCAAGCCCTCTTTGGTCATCGAATCCTATACTAGTCTGCTGACAGATCCCAGCTAACAGCCAGTCAGCAAGATCTAATTAACATATAAAAATAAAGATACTGAATAGTTTGGAAATCCCGCTAGCTACCTGAGGAGATAACTCCCAGTCTTTAGAAAAACACTGAAAAGGTCATCATTGTCACCTCTTCCGTTGCTGCACTGCTCACAGCATCAGAGCTGCTGCACCTGACTGAGGAGTAGCGAGGAAAGGTAAGTATGTGACCAAACAGTAGCTACTAAAGCTATTTGATACAAATGTCTATCTCTTTCAGTCCAGACAATTGGAATATAGTGGACTACTCAAGCCTTCTTTTGCTCATTCATTTTTTTCTACTTTGTAATTATGGAACATAAGTTTTGGGACCACTTTTCTACTGTTGACGGGAATCGCAACAGTCTACAATTGATCACATATGCATCAACTAGCCTGTGGATCAATGGTTATAGATGAGCAAATAAATGTGTAGGACATTGGTCCAGTGACCTCTGCAATCTGACTCCTGCATGCCGTCTTCTGTGGCTCCACTTTTGATTAACCGACCTCCTGTGAGCATCATTCCGGAATGATAAAGTTACACCAAGCAGCAAATTAATTCGCAGAGCTCTATACCACCCCTGGCAGTGGTCGGATGTTAACAGTGAGCTGCTATTGTAGCTGAGAGGAATAATTAATGCTTCTTTGGACAAAAAAAGTTTTAAGTATAGATGAACAAATTCATTTTGGATTTGTATGGAAAATATAAATCTGACTGAATTGATTCTACATGAATAGAAAGTGCTAGAAAACCTCCATTTTTTCTGCGAAGACTTGCAAGACACTCTGAAGCTCTCTAGGAGAGTATTCAACTTCTTTGAAGCTTTTTGATGCAAAGACAGCCTTAGTAGTGTCAAAGAGACATCAACAAAGGCTATAGCTAAGGGGATTAACCAGTGGTAATAAGCAGCCTGTTTAACAAACCACTGAACTCCAGCCTTTTATACATTTTAGAATTAAAAATATAAATTTTTTTAAGTGTGTTAATTTTTATTTTAAAGCATGTTGAATTTTCAAAAATATAATTTTTTTCAAAATAATCTGCCTTTTGGCAGCAATGTACAACTGAAGTCTATGTCTGCTACTACTGACTGGATGGCTGGTTCAGCAATACAGCTGCTGCTTCTTGCACTATACAGCCTCCCACAGTTTTACTGGCAGAACACGTGGTAATAGTGTTCATTTTATGTTACCATTTCCATTCCCGCTCTTTGTTTTATCAGACATTTTTAAATAAGTTACAACTGAGTCCGAGCCAGTTAGTGAGTGCTGTGCATCACTAAATTGTCAATGATTGAATTAGTACATAGTGTAATGTAGTGTATAAATTCTAGCAGTTTTGCACAGAAAATACAGCAATATTGAGTGCCAAAAAGCAAACACTTCACAGGTACAAAAAATGAATGATGTGCTTCAATAAATCATCACAAACTGAACTACGTGGTGGGGGAGTTTAATTACTAGTAGTTTGTAGCAAATTCAGACACTGAGAAGGTACAGAAACTAAGTAGAGCTGAAAGCAGCAGCTCACTGTCTAACACAGTCCTCAGTGGTTCCGATTAGTGTTGAGCATTCCGATACCGCAAGTATTGGGTATCGGCC
>VIAB01015833.1:33862-48550 GCA_009801035.1 Oophaga pumilio | reverse complement strand
AATAAACACGTGAAATAGATCACTCTGTTTGTAATGACTTTATAATATATGAGATTCACTTTTTGTAATTTTGTAATAAATTAACTTTTTGATGATATTCTAATTTTCTGAGAAGCACCTGTATGCACCATTAAAAACTTCTGTATCACTCTTCTTTGAATTTTTCTTGACCATGATACCTGCCAAGCTATTTCCTGTGAATGTGATGGATGATTTATTTTTTCCATGTTTGTTTTCCACTGTTTTGTTCAAATCCCCTTCCTGTGTGCTTCCTTTTATTATTTGTATCTAATCATTTTCATGGCCCAGTTTGAAAAAAAAGAATTTACTGATATCTATATGAATAATGAATATTGAAAATAAATAATCAATGAAAAAAAATGCTTAGAAAGAGGAAAATAAGTACAGGACCATGCAGTCTAAGCCTCGATAAAATTAATGCTATCCTTTTAAAGATGACTTGTCACCAGGTCAAAAGTGGCCAGTATTTGCCTTTAGTTTATTAGCATCTCTGGAACTTTATGGCAAACAAAAAAAAATGGAATACTGAAGGGAACAGCAGGAATAAAATAAGAACAAAAGCTGGTCACTCTTGACATGTCCTCTTTAAAACATGTCATATCAGACTTAAAGGGAACCTGTCATGTAAAACAATGGTATTAACCTGTAGATGTAGGGTTAATCTGCAGGTTAATAGTGTTCTGACACTGTGTGGCCACCACACTGAGAGCCCCACTGCCAGGAGGAAATTAACTTTATTCCCCCTGGCAGCTTTCCTTTTTCAGCCATAGGGGCGGCGCTGGCGCGGCTTAAGTCATCTCTCTGTATGTAGAGTGCTGCGAGTGTAACCGTGTCACCGGCACTTACTGACAGCCGGCCCTAATGATGAACCATCTAATGTGGTCGGCAGCCTTTCCTGAGTGGCGGCAGGTAGATATTCTTAAGGTTGGTGCTAAATTCATACAGAAAGTATAATGGAAAATTGTATGATTCTATTTTACAATGAAAATTCTTTGCTTGTTTACTTTGTTTGTCATCCATAGGAACCGGAAGTGTTGTAACCTTTTATTGGGCGAGTGTAATCTTTACTCTCCTCTGACAATAAAAGAGTGACATAAGTGCATTTTCGGAGTAAGCCATGTATCAGATGTAAGAAGAATGAGTCAATAGGAAGCATGATACAATAGGAAAACAATCAGTATTGGGATGTAGAAAGGAAACGTGATCTTTGAACCAGAAGATTATGAATTTCCAGGGTTAATATATAACCGACATATCAAGTCTATCACAGCCGCGACTATAGTCAGTGCTTCATAAATGATTTCCATCCAAACATAAAACGTTAGTATGATAGATGCCATGCTGTATTGACACTTTGCTGTAATTTGACCGTCCCACCATAATTCCAGAAGCCAACCCTACAAACGTGACTCTTGATACCTTGTAACAGACACATGGTTCTTGAGGTGCCCGTACATCTTAGATTCCAGTTGGTTGATCACTTGTTTGACCTACAGGTATCTCTACCGACTTCCTCATACACATGCACACTCCGTTTTGTTGAGTATGCATATGTTTGTAGTAGGAATAGTATAGTTAGACAGTTCCAGACACCAATGTTGTCTGTCCGGGGAGTCTGGAGGCCAATATAGATATTTTATGCTGAGCCCATCCCTGCAATATTAACGGCCTTTACTCAGGTGCCAATTGCAATTGTCAACAGTTGGAAGAGACAATGGGCCCAAAAGTCACATGTGATTCTCGTTGAGTTAGAGGTGAGTAGGTGACAAACTTTTATTTCAGGTGGTCGAGAGAGAGCCTTGGATCGCCTTCAGGTCCCAAAACCTGGTCACATAAGCGTTATTATAAAAAAGCAATAAATGGTGCAAAAGTAACAATTGTACCTCTGTCTACTCTCCAGATTACGGGGGGTCTTGTGTCCCTTCTGCTATTTAAAAAAGGCTACAAGACAATTGACATTCAATAGTTAGTGGGCACTGGTAAAGATTCTACATTGCAGCCCAGAGTTACACCTATGACTCTCGCGTAGTACCTCTATTTTACTCATGGTTTGCATCCATTGTAAGTTTACTTTACAGTCAGAAATATATCAGATAAGACTAAAAAATGATTGGTTGTTAGGAAAATGTAACAGGCATGTTGTATATTGGGTTGTCCAGGACTTTAACACTGATGGCCTATCTTTAGGAAAGGTCATCAATATCTAATCGGTGACAACGGGCAACCTGCCGATCAGCTGTCCCCATGTTGGTGGCGACCGGAACTGCTTAGTTGGAGAGCTGCACAGCACAGCTCCTTCGACCGTACAGTGGCCGCGGCCGGGTACTGCACATCTGTCTGCTATTGAAATCAATAGGGGGTGGATGTGCAGTACCTGTCCATGGCCATTATTCCGTCAATAGGCCTGTGCTGTGTATGTAAGAGGTTGTGCCGTAGAAGATAGGATTCCCCAGCGCTGTGTGTTATTTATGACCGGAGACTACCACCTACTTCCCAAGCAGAATCCTGCTAAACCAACAGGAAGTAGAAGAGTTTTGGGAGGGACAAGTCTAGACTGGAGCACGGGGTTCCCTGATATAAGAGGTCAGAGTGGAAACGTGGGAAGAGATTTGGCGTCAACCAGTGAGATGAGTATGACATGTGCTAAGAGAAACTCTGAGGCCGAGACACTGGAACGTGCCATGAGACCGGAACCTGTGGGTTGTTGTGCGCACAGTAGAAGAGTCAAGACGACTCCAGTCAAGTTCTGTGGACCAGACCACGCCAGTCAAGACCTAAAGCACAGCCATCGTTCGTCCAAACCCAATAGACTACCATCCCGGATGTGGACGTCCGCAGGTGTGAGCTGGGCCGTCACCTCCAGCACTGACGTACAGTACAGGGTTCAGTCTGATGTAGTGCAGCCGACGGGATGAGGACCGACCAGTGTAAGAAAGGCTCAGAGAGCATTGCTTAACTTTGTGAGAAGGACTTCCGGCCTAGCGTAAAGAACCGGAGACGCCAGGGAAGGCTATATTGACACCCTTATGAGTATGAATACTGCTCTCATCAGGAATTAGCCATATATCATAGAGAGCTTGCTGTAAGAGTCATAGTGTGCTTGATAACAACACTGTAAGTTGTATATTGTAAACCCTCTGTTTTCATACTATTTTCTTTTTGTTGAAACCACCTCTCTGTATACCCTCATTAGTAAAATAACCAGTTACGTTGGTTAATTCTGCCTTGTCCTTGTTACATGTAGATCTGCAACTGAGCAGTTCCGGCCACCACCGACACCGGGAACAGCTGATCAGCGGGGGTGCCGGGTGTCACACCCCCACCAATCAGACATTGATGATCTATCCTAAGGATAAGCCATAATGTTGAAGTCCCGAACAACCCCTTTAATACTCCTTCTTTCAGCAACAGCTTATTTATGACAGACTCATTGCTATATGGAAATAATCTATTTCAAGATTTGCCAAAATGTGGCCCCCTGGATTAAGTGTAAACCGCACTTTTTAACAACCTTTTGCATGTCATAAAGACGCACCGAAAATATTGATAATAGGGGGTGTGGATTATGATAAACCCCAAGCAGAAGACATCAGCAGATGGCTGATCTCCTCCAAATGACGATGGACTTTATTATGACAATATCTTCAGTCTGGGATGAGAGCAGCGGCCAGTTTCTGCTTTTGACTTACATCACTCTTCAGCATAATTTATCCTCTGCGGTCCCTCTTCCATGAGCCGTATTCTTTTGTAGCCTTCATATGTTATAAAACCCAAAGAAATTTGATTTGAAACTAAAATTTTTCCAAAACTAATTATCAACTTTTGAAGTTTTTTCACTAATTTGCTAAACGGTTTCAGCAGCTGTTCAAGAAGTTATTATCGCTTATGTTTCACGCGTTTCCACCGGCCGCGGGCAGATCTCCCAACCTGAACTCAACAGCCTCATATTCACCTATGTGGCTGTTCTAGTTGGGTCCAAAGACTCACGGCACAAGGTGTAACTTTTAAGCTAAAAGAATGAAAGGGCTTGTGTTCCCTTGTCGTCAGGATTGGCCATAGTCCCAGAAGTCAGACACCCACAGATCAAAATGTTTTGCTGTATCCTAGTGACGCGTCACAACATTCTAAAGTGAGAATGCTCCTTTAAAGAAAGGTTAAGACTCAGCTCATAAAACATGTCAGGTCATCATCATACCACATGCCTAAGTGAACCTGGCCTCTCCAATCCTTAGGAGTCCTCGTTTGTGTGAGAACCTGCTGCGTCTTAAGACTGCGAATGATGTGATCCGCGGATCGCTGACGCTAAACATTAAGGAAGTTATGAAAGTGTCAATCATATATAATAAATAGCAACATCGCCTGTGTAAAATAAACACGATATAATAAAAATTATCAATATCTAAAAAAAAGTATGAGGAAAGGAAACACAAGATACAAAGTACATTTTTGTTTAAAGCGTAAAAGTATTTCTTCTTCAAAATTCTTTTTCTTTGCCCCCAGAATTGTCAATATCTATTAATTCTAGATCTAGAAAGGTACAAAACCTGAGATCTCAGAAGGCTGCTCTCTGATCGTGTGTCTCACATGACAGGGCTGTGTGATTACATCAGCACATTACGAGACATGTGAGGCTTGAACATGTAGAGAGGAGCACACACATACTGAAAGTGTTGTCCTTGTGCAGAAACGACCATAATCTGCTACTGCAAGGAGCGTCGGGAAATGTCGTACAGCAATGAGGAAGACCCTGGTAGGGCAGTACCAAGATATTTCCTATTTACCATGTCTGCAGTAACTAGCAGAAAAAAATCACAAGTTACACACCTTTTTTCTCTAACATAGTACCTAATAAATAGTAGTATATACAAAGTAGCATACACCCTAATTTTGGAACATCTGTGCTACAATGCCGCCCTATGACATTGTGTTACCCATTATAAATCAACGCAGAACAGCATCCTTAGGCCTCTTTCACACATCCTTTTTGTTGTATCAGGCATGATCCGTCGAACACCTGAAGGGACGGATCCGGCACTGAAATAAAAAAACTGATGCAACGGATCCGTTTTTATGCTGGATCCGACCTGAACTTTTGAACCCAGAAAAAGAGGGTTTCTGATGCCCGGAGACACTGGAAAATGTAGTAGTAGTAGTAGTAGTAGTGGTAGTAGTAGTAGTAGACGACCTTGGTTTCCAGAATCCGGATCAGACTTTTGACGGATTGCACAAAAATCTGATCCAGTTCCATTGACTTCTATTGTTTCCGGCCGCCTGATGCGCCGCTTCAGCCACTATCAGGCGGCTCCGGCAAACAAAAAAACGTTACATGCACCGTTTTGTCCGGCCGCCGGAATGTACATTTCCGCCGGATCTGGACAAAAACGGATACAACGCAATGACATCAGGCGCGATCCGGCGCTAATGAAAGTCAATGGTAAGAAAACGCATCCGGTACCGGATCCGTTTTTTTACCAACACGCCGGATCATGCCTGATACAAAAAAACGGATGTGTGAAAGAGGCCTAAGAGATCTAGTTTTAAGGGAAGCCAGCCACCTTTTCTAATCGGTGATGTGACTATTGGATAATTTTTGTTTTTTGAGGTCAGTAATTTGGAATATGAATCAGTACAGTGAAGATAGATTATAGGGGTCAAATGCCCTCATGGCCTCCACTATAACGAGGCCTCTTCTTTTTTCCCTTTCCATTCAGACATCTGTAGACTGCTTTAGCTTAATTAGTGCCACTTCACCCCTCCCGCCACGATATTAGCAATTAAATTACCTATTGATGTGCCTGTGATTCATGAAATACAGTATGGATGAAATATGATTAATCAGATGAACACTTTTTAAAAAAGGCAGGACTGTGTGGCTTTAATCCATAAAAAAAGGCAAAGAAATGCATACATTGGTATACGTGCAAGGTATAAGGACACGTTCACACTGTGGCCATTTCACAAACAAAACCCAAGAAAAAAACATTATGAGCATATACCCTGTAATCAGTAAATAGTAAGGTGAAGTTTTATTACTAGAGACAGGTTAGGACTGTCCCAATTGGGTACACCTCTTCACCGTAGGATGACTTTTACGTTTTTTGATCAAAATAATATTAACTAAATACCCTATGTGTCGTCGAGAAAAATTGTAAAGTCCAGAAAGGCAGGACATATCAACCTCATAATGAAAATATGGGATTAATTATAACTGGGGAAGTGAAAAGCGCTGACACTTCACTCTCCATTGAAGTAGGACCCCTCTGCCATGAACAGGTAATTACAGCAGAGATCTGCTCTGAGAGCCAGCCAACAAGTCTAGGATTCATGTACTCTGAGGTGGAGAAATACAGGAGCTTCCTCTCTTCATAGGAATCAGCTTCCTCTGTTCAAAGGATTTGTCTCAGATGCTCGGGAGCCAGTGGTCATTGATGAATATTGAGGTTTGCATCAATCCGATATTTCTGAGAGATGTATTTTCGGCGTCATAACAAAGGGACAAATATAACACATTCATTCTCGTATATCATGACCAGCCCCCATATGAGCTCACCAAGGGGAGCTATTTGGGCCTAACCTTGATCTAATAAGAATCAGAATTTGGATTTTGGTAATTTGTCATTCATGTAAGATACAGCTTGATGTAGTTATGTCCATTTTCCTAAAGAGTACTCTGAGCCATTTCTGTGACACAGGTTTACTACCGTATTGTTTTGTTCCCATTTTGTAACATCAATGTATATTTTTTATAAACATTGCCTATCTTTCCGGATTAAATTTATAAAATTGAATAGCTCTGTTCCTCTTGTTCCGTAAACCGCACCTCTGAAAACATACTCTACATGTAACAGGTGTCCAATCCGCTTGTACAAACCATTGGTGTTGGCAGCTAGTAGTTCCTTTTGTTATTGTGGAATTGGCAGTGATCATATCGGGGTATATATCGGAGGTTTATATACTATACGCTCATTGAGTTCCCCAGTAGTGGAAACAGCCGAGGCCTCATCCATCACTCGTCAGTCAATTGCGTAATTGTCCTGATGATTTGAGGCAGCCGAGTTGCGTTCCCTAACAAACTGGTGGCAGCGGTCGGATCTGTGTGACTTCCATGGTATTCTCCTTGATAAAGTGGTGGGATCTGCGCGATTCCCCCTGCCGTCCGTTCTCCCTGACACTATGGAAGACTGGAAGTAAGCGGATACAAATCCGCTCTGCCATGGGTCCAAGATGTATTAGGAGACCAAAAAGGTTTGAATGCGTTTTTAATTCAACGCTTTCAACGTATTTCGAAGTACACATACTTCTTCATGAACACAAACCACAAACAGTTTTTATTTATTCGTGTCTGCCTGACACTATGTTATTAAGGCTAGGTTCACATTAGCGTTCGTGTGCACAGCGTATCATCTGCATACGCAAACGCATGCAAAAACGCATGCAAACGCATGTTTACGCAGGTTTTTTATCCGCATCATCTTACACATGATGCCAAAAAAAGCCGTGTGTGTATGCGTTTTTTCATGCGTTTGCGTTGTTTATGCGCATGCGTTCGATATTTCCAGGTGCTGTAATCAGTTCCTGGACATGCGCAGTCTGAAGTCCGCATACGCATCGAACACATCCATGCGCATGTCCTTGCGTATCAATGCGTACCCTTAGACACAGTAATGCGTGTTTTTGACGCACTCATCCGCATGCGCATGACTGCGCATATTTGATAGATTTTTGATGCTTCAAAAAATGCAGCATGTTGCGTTCGCCGGACACCACCGCACACCATGAAATGACGCATGCGTACACGTTTGCAAACGCATGTCTCTGCATACACCATGGTAAAGATATGTAAGCATGATGCATGCGGATCTAACTGGATGAAACGCTGCGCATATAGACGCAAATGTGAAACCAGCCTTACAGTTACTATTACTATTTACTTACTACATGGTATATGCTCATTTTGTTTTTCTTTTGTTTTTTTTTTCGGTGAAATGGCCACAGTGTGAGTATGCTCTGACATATACCAACTTATGCTCCGGCTCTTTTTTTGGTTTTGCTGTAGTTTCTTGTACTCTGTACACACAGGGGCATTGCCTCCCTTCCTGACCTGGGCATTTGTCATGGGTGTATCGCCACGAAGATCGTCGCGATTGCACGTTCTGACTTCTCGCAGCTGAGTTGCTGTTACTTTGTGTTTGGTAGTGAGGGAGTTAATTTTACCTAGCTCTTTGCTAAGACTAGGTCCAGCCTCGCCCGGCTGCTTTTGATTATGCACTAATTAGCTTCCTTTATATACCTGCCAGTCTGCTGGTTAGATGCCGGTGAAAGCATTCATGTAGACCAGCAGACTGGATCGGTTCTGAGAAGACTTAAGCTAAGAGCTCCTTTGTGGTTTTCCCTCTTCTTGCTTATAGTTTATCTCCTAGACCTTATGTGTTCCCTCTGTGTTTGAGTGTTGCATGTAAGACAGTATTTACTTTATCCCTTGTCTTTCTTGTTTGTCTTTACTGTTTGTTAACCGTTACCTGCTCATTCCCTGTGGTGGTAATCAGGGTCCTTCTAAGGACTAGATTACAGAGGTCAGGGATTTATAGGAGACAGGGTTTACGCTTGCGGCCTGGACCTCTGTACCTTTAACAGTACCTCCAGGTAGAGGGATTAGTCAGGACCCCAGTTTAGGGTCAGCATAGACCCCGGTCCACCTCTAGCCGGAGACAGCGTGAAACGGATTCAGTATTGACCCACTGGATATTATGTCAGGTAATTCTATGTTATCAAATACTCTATGTACATGTTAATCTTACCTATGTATATGTTATATAGAATGTTGTCCCACTTGATATAGATTACTGACATTATATTTATATATATCTGCTATACAGCGTGACAGCATTTCATCTACATAGCTTCCCATGGGCAGGTGCCTGAACAGTCGGGCCCTTGTCCTCGAATGCTCTTACCTATATCGAGGTTGGCTGACATGTAAGGAGGAAGACCGGGCTGCCGGTACCTGTACTGAGCCGGGTCTGGAACTGTCGAGGCTGCGTCCCATGTTGCCCGGGGGAAGGAATAGGGGACCGGACAGGTCTCATGACCCTGAAGGAGACCAGGGTGAACCGGAAGCTAAGGGGAAGCTCACGAAGTGAGACAGAGTTTCCTGCCGTCGGAGTGCAGGAAGGAGAGCAGCGCGCTCCGCACCCTGAGCGCCGGCGCTGCAACGGACTGCAGTTGAATGCTCCCAGTACCGCTAGCAGGACAGTGAGCGTAAAGAGTGCTGTGCGCCCAGTGACAGTTAATACCGCGCACATGCAGAGAAGCGAGGGCCGGTTACAGGACAGTAGATTGCGGTACTCTCTGCCGCATGGTGCACATCAGCCCACATTTAACCCCGGGATTGCTGCAGTCCTCTTTGCTTTGGCTGCACAGGCTCATGGACTAGGGGCTCAATGTGTAAAACCAGAGACCGCCCGTTGCCGCCAGAAGTCAGACTGTCATCTGTGGGACCCAATCTGTGGACACCATCCCGGCCGTTGCTACAACCTCCAAAGGATCATCAGCAGTGGAGGAACATAAGAATACGATAAGTTTGATAATTGGACTGCTTTTTTTTTGCAATTTCTCTTTACCATTTACCTGTTTATCTCCCTGCAAGGAGTTTCTTTATTCTGTTAATTAAATTGTTAAATTGTTAACCCTTACTCTGCTTCCCTTGCGTTACTGCATTTTGCTTTACTTTAATCCATACATAAAACTCAACTTTCATCAATGGAGCCCTGAGCAGCTGCCTGTTCTGCCTACCCCTTGCCCTGCTCTTTGTATAAGATGGTTAATAGTCATTGCTACTGATCTGTTCTCATCTTTCATAGAAAGCATTAAATTGTCCTCTAAGTTCAAGTGAATCAAAATGTGTCCCAGAAGACTTTAGTGGCCCATAAAGTCCACCGCGTCTTACTCAATTTTGAAAACTGTCCCTTATATGAGCCTGGACTGCAAACAATGTCCTACGAGTTACGGTTAAAGGATCTGGGAATGTTTAGCTTGCAAAAAAGAAGAGAAGACTTAATAGCTGTCTACAAATACCTGAAGGATGTCACAGTGTAGAGGGATCATCATTATTCTCATTTGCACATGGAAACACAAGAAGCAATAAAATGAAACTGAAAGGGAGAAGTTACAGATTAGATATTAGAAAAAATAATTTGACATTGAGAGTCATCAATGAGTGGAACAGGCTGCCACGAGAGGTGGTGAGTTCTCCTTCAATGGAAGTCTTCAAACAGAGGCTGGACAGACATATATCTGAGATGGTTTAGTGAATCCTGCATTGAGCAGAGGGTTGGAGACGACGACGCTGGAGGTCCCATCCTAACACGCTATGATTCTAGCCTCAAAATCAACTGTAAGTTCCAGTAGAACATGGACTGATGCGATGAATCAGCGCTCTTTGTAGTCATAGATGTTCTCGTATTTTCATTATATAAATAAATGGTAATATAATAATGATTTGTCATGCGATATGTGCAATGTCCATGACTCACTTGACACAGGGATAATACGATATCTGTAACAGGATGACACAGTGCAAATGACATTGTGACTAAAATTAGTATTGACATTCATATGAAGGCCAGATCTACAACCGATGGTGGACGGATGACTGTGACCTAGTTACGGTCTTTTCTAGTGTTGGACGGGTTAGGTAATACCTGATCTATGTAAGAACAGAAGTTGCCGGCTGGGAACGTTGGCTGCCGGGCAGTGCGCTGAACATGTTTGCAAACAGAAGGAACAGAGACAGGAGCAAGCATGTTAATCCAGGATTATGACACCACATTACATATTTGCTTTAACTCCTACAGCTTCAGAGGATAATGATAACATATCATACATTACATGACTGTGCTGATCCCAGCTGCTAGAACTTTCTCCATGGTGCATTGAGAAGGTGCCCTCGAATATCAAAGTCACTCACTGAGTCTCATTGATGGCAAGTGCTTCGGGCAAGTTGGATTTCAACATCTCCGATTTGCATAATGGGGATAAAACTTCCCTGTAGGGACACAAATTCCCTGGTGCAGGTCCCAGCATTGGCACAACCACTGACCAGCAAGTGGTCACCTATCTTGCCAATAGCCAATAATTTGTTCTTATTGGAAGACCCTTTTTGCTTCCATCCAAAACTCTGACCTACTGATACGCCATGTGTTGGAGGCTCTTACCACTCATCGATAAACTTTCACATCATGGTGATGGCACAGGAGTAGGAGATGTGCCCACACCATAACCCGTGGGTGCCGGCTATAACAGTCGATATTCCCCTGTAACCCAAAAAATCGGTGATAACACTGATCCCGGCTCTATCATAGTTAAAGGGATTATTCGTTCTTAGAATACAAGTCTGCAGTCACTCTGTGTAGCTGCAGACTTGTGAATCCTCACATCACGCACACTGTGCAATGTAAGGATCCTCCAGTGCTGACGCCTGGAGCGTTCAGTCATGTGATCACAAGTATGCGATTTGCATATTTCCGGCCACATTCCGACTAGACATGTCTTGTCTTGCACAATACAGTTGCATTGAATGAGGCCGTCCACGTCTAGTCGGCACATGACCGCATGTATTCAAATCACATTTATGCAGTCACACGTCCGCCCGCTCCCATCATCGAAGAGTCCTCACAGCGTGTGAGAATTCACAAGACTGCAGTTACATAGAGTAACTGCAGACTTGTAGCCTAAAGCCCCCGTCTCACATAGCGACACACCAGCGATCCCGACAACGATCAGGATCGCTGGTGTGTCGCTACATGATCGCTGCTGAGCTGCCAAACAGGCAGCTCAGGCAGCGATCAGCACAGCGACACTGCGGGTAACATCGCTTAGTTACCCGCAGTGTACGTTGGATACCAGCGCCCTGATGCAGGGAGCTAGTAACAAAGGTACACATCGGGTTTCCAGGCGCTGCGCGGTGCCTGGAAACCCGCTGTGTACCTTGGTTACCAGCGGATCGCTGGTCTCCCGCCTGTCACACGCAGCGATGCGTGCCTGTCAGCGGGAGACCAGCGATCAAAAAAATGTCCTGGCCTTTCAGCGACGATCAGCGATACCCGGCAGGGGGGCTGATCGTCGCTGAATGTCACACACAGCGATATCGCTGGTGAGCTCGCTGCTGCGTCACAAAACTAGTGACTCAGCAGCTAGCGAGATCGCTGTGAGAGACGGGGGCTTAAGGCTGGTCAACCACTTTAATAATGACCACAGGATCTGTATGATTGGACAGTGGAAGTGGGTTCCTATAACACCTTTTTGGCACCATCGTGACATGATAGTATCGTGTAAGTGAATCATTACTGCAACCGGGTTCTAGCAAAATTACCGTACTCATATCCACCATGCATATTCTCTTAGTCAACACCGCTTTTAAAACACTCCCTGCCCCTCTATAAAAATTATTAAAAAAGTAATCTAAGAGTTTATGTGCAGCACCCATAATTGACCACAGAAAAATATACCTACTTCACAAGAGAAAAAAAACATGAAGCTATGTGCACAGAAATATAAAAGAATGCAAAAACAGAATGAAATTAAGAGAAATAAATAAATTAATAAATGAATAAAAGTTAACTTAATGGTTTTTTTTACAAGGACATGGTAGGAAAGTCAGAAATGAAAGGCAAAAAAATTAAAAAAATATTCTCATCCTGAAAGCCAAAATTGTCCATGTCCTGGAACATTTAAAAAGTAACTAAACTTTTTTTTTTATTTTTAACATGGAAAGTAATGAACATTTGTAAATCACTCTATTAGGGGCTTTGTCTTCATTCCTGTATAAATTAAAATTACCCCAACTGAAGGCAGATAGACTGGGGAAAATTGGAAACCACTTAGTGTACATGCAATTTATTTGTGATTGGTAAAGTTTCATCAAAAATAAAAAATAAAAAAAAAAATAATAAAAAAATAGAAAAAAAATACAATGGAAATGTAGTTATTCAGTAAAGTATCCACTAAACAAGGCGTAAAGCCTATCAGGGTCACATTATAATCAGCGCAATGTGGTGGCATAGCTATCCGGGCTGTTGCAAAGCTAGAGGTAAAAGGTCGCTCTTGCCCCCATGATCTCTCTTTGCCACCTTGATGGTCCTCGGTGCCAGGAGGGAAAGGTGTTCCTGGTATAAGTTGTATTATTGTAGTGAAGGAAATGAATTATTACCTGCACATGAATGGATTTATTTGATATTTTGACATATTTAAGAATAAATGGAGAAATCTGTTCCGGAGAGGTGAACAGGAAATCTGACTTCCTTGTCTTTTTTACAGTCATGAATGAACGGCATTGTCGCTGCCAAATAAATCTGTATGTAAGCAAAGAGCACGAAATACCTGATAATTATTTCCCGTAGATTTATGCAATCTTTGGGTGTGTGCGGACGGCTCGGGGGAATTTCGGGACATTTTTGTGCTATGAGGTGAGGCAATATTTGTTTACACAACTAAGACGTACAATTATGGAGTCATGGGAAACGCACACAACCTGAATCCTCACACACACACACGTACACTACACGGCACACATCGGTTCAGTCCCAGGTCCTTCCTAATAACTGGACACTCGGGGTAAACATGTCCCCTATTACCAATCCCACGCTATTACCATTCCTATGTGACCTGATCTCCAGTAAGTCTCTGCTTCCATCTTCACCCTGAGGGACACCTGACCGCTGCAACCAATCTCTAACCGTAGCATGTTACCAGGATGGTGTGGCTTGTATGTTCCTGTTTAACCCCTTATGAACCACACACTGTCTTTTCGCAGCAGTAGGACTGGTACTAAATCTGCTGTGATACCATGGAGGCTCATTAATGGTCCTTCTCCTGCAACCTAGCAGTTGCCTGTCTCGAGAACTCTCTTTGAAGGAGACAGAAGTAGTTCATTACCACTTCTGCCTTCTCTTTTGCCAGCTACATGGTGCTTAAAGGGAACATGTCACCTGGATTTCCCAATATAATGTAGGGCCGGCACCTTTAAACCTTCTTTTATAGCATTCTGTTGTGCTGTGTTCATATCCCCAATTCCCTCTGCAAGGCACAAAAAAGACCTATTATACTCTTATATGGCGTCCGGTCCAATGGTCGTCTCTGGTCTTACTCCGGAGCCTCCTCTCTGCTTACGATCGCCGTCCTCCTTCCCTGTTCCATGTAGATAACACGTCCTACACATGTACCCTATCGAGCTCCTGCGCAGGCGCACTTCTCTCTGGCCTCCTGAGAGCAGAGCAAAGTACTGTTGTGAGCATGTGCCAGGAAAGGCCAAAGAGCGCCAATGACCCTTAGGTAAAGCCGGTGCATGTGTGTAGCCCTGGTACCCAGGTACACATGTTCAGGAGGATGCGTGGACAGGTACTGGCACAAAGCTTGATATTCATTCGCTTCACACCTAGACACACCCACTTAGTATAAAAGGCAGTGACATGCAGCCTTAAGAGTAGATAGTTTCCTGTCTCCGGACAGAAGAAATGGTTTCAGTCAGGAGTCTGCAGTCTGCAGATCAGTCTTTTAGTGTAGTGTGTTTCCTGTCAGCAG
Organism: Oophaga pumilio; assembly: GCA_009801035.1. Taxonomy (NCBI): domain Eukaryota; kingdom Metazoa; phylum Chordata; class Amphibia; order Anura; family Dendrobatidae; genus Oophaga; species Oophaga pumilio. Next base: position 33,952 of record VIAB01015833.1, on the reverse strand, counting down.
ACAGAAGAGAAGGATAAGAAAGTGAAGAGTCTTACAACAGTGTCTACAGTCGCCTGCCCCAAGGGCAGTGAAGTTCAGTCGACGTGCTCC
>VIAB01015833.1:0-11156 GCA_009801035.1 Oophaga pumilio | reverse complement strand
ACCGCGACGATCTTCGTGGCGATGCACACATGACACTGAGGTTCTCCTATACCTACAATTAGAGTGCACCACCATAGTTGTAATCTGGGTTACCTGGTTAGGGGCCCACTCAGAAGTTTCGCCCACCCCCCCGAGCCAAAACCCTAGCTTCGCCTCTGCAACTGATGTCTTCATGTCAGAATTATGGGTTGTAGAACTGGATCACTTAAAATCATAATGATTAATTCTGGATTTCCAATGTCTACTTGAAAAATATTGTCTGTCTGTGATTTTTTTATAAGCTGGCAAGAAAAAAAAAAATTGGCAATCCTGTCTTTGGACACCTCTCCTGTAATGACTTCCATTGTGTTTTTTGTGTTGTTGAAAGTGTCCTTGTGGCAGTATGGCCCAGCATTGCATATGTGGAGCTACATGTATCTCAGCACTGCATATGTGGAGACTCATGTGTAAGGTAATAGCAGGAACCCGGGATGCAGTGACAAGCAGGAGGCATAGCTAGAGTTAGCAGGTACTTTATGCAGAAGATACTTATCAGTAAATACTCCACGCAGGGAGTTCGCAGAAATATAATAATGGAAATGCAGGAGAGGTAAACAATAAAGATGCAAGGTTAATAACAATCAGTAAAAATGAATCAACTTATCAGTCTGTGGCTCCCGGACGGAAGAGGTTGAAAGAACCTATGATGTCGGCGCAGGTGGCGTGATACGTCTCTGAAGCGGTCCCGGATGAAATTAAAGCACTGTCTCTATACCGAAACGGCGTGTCATGGCTTTTCCAGACGCGATCTCCCAGTCCTGGGACACGGTGTTGTACGGGAAGTAGAAGATGGTGGAGCAAATGTGGCACAAAGTCCCTGAGTGGAGGCCACACAAGGGCCTACTGAATCAGCATGTTGCGAGAGGTCAGTATTGTCAAGATTGTCGGTTACTGTGAGGGTTACTGACCAGTCAGGGCTCCTGGGTACAGAACTCTGCAAGATTTGCGGCTCTATTCGTACACAGGTTGTGCGCGTAGGAGAGGGTAGGCCGCAGAGTAGGCCTGCTTGTTGGCGTGGAACAGTGGAGACGGAGTCAACCTTCTCCCTGCGTGTTCCCTGTCTTCTAGCCAGAAGCCCTTTCATCCCCTTTTATCTCCACCCCCCCCCATGCAGTCAGGTGCAAAGGTTTGCTCCGGTCAAAAAGTCCTTCCCCCAGCAACAATGGTGACAGCCCTGATGGTTCCGTCCCAGACACACAAGAACCTACCCTAGCCCAGTCCATGTTCCTACACATGTATCTCAGCACTGCATATGTGGAGGCTCATGTATCTCAGCACTGCATATGTGGAGGCTCATGTATCTCAGCATTGCATGTATGGAGGCACATGAAACTTTGTGCTATAAATTGATAAATTCCTCTATAAATTCCACCACGTTGTGGGAACTCTAAGATGCTTTGTTTTTTGGCAGGAAAATACTCATTGTGTGAACAAAGCCGTAGAATGATTATGTGGAATACATTCAGTACCTAATAAGCCACATTTATCCCTTGGCAGTGCCTGAATGTCAGCGTATAATGCAGCCTGTAACCTCATCCCTCGTCTGATGAAACAGTCTTCATATAATCACGCCAGATCATCAATCCATATTTCCTGGCAAAAGGCAGGAGTGGAATGTGCTGACCGCCTGTAACCACATACGGGGGCTTGGTCTTGTCCCACATTCACCCATATGTTTATACAGGACCGGTGCTGGCTGAATACCCAAAGTGGATACACTAAGTGCATGCCCTTACCCTTGTATTTAGGAGAATAAGTGTGCACATGAATAAAGGGGCACTCCAGCAACAGGCACGGAGTTGTCCAGTATGGGGTTCATGTAGACGACCATATTTTCGGTCCGAGCGTGATCTGACAAAACATCAGATCGCACTAGGACCAGTGTTATTCAAAGGTGCCGTGCATGTGTCTGATTTTTTTCTTCGGGCTGAACCCCTCCAATGGCAAAATCGCAGTATGCACACTTTGCATCCGATATAAAAAAATAAATAAATGAACTGGAGTATAAGTTGGCATACATGCAATGTGTAGGAGCATGTTCACATTGGCCATTAAACAGACAAAAGCTGATAGTAACAAAATAACTCACTTTACCTATGTGACCTCAGCGCAAGAACGGTGGGAAGTTTTTCCATGGCGCTCACACTGACGTCAGAAAGGTGAAGTGAGTTCATTGGCTGTGAATACCCAGGACCTGTCTGACAGTACCGCGAGCAGTTGAACTTTCTCACGCTCGCTGTGCCATCAGACAGGGAATAGGAGTTCACAGTGAGACACTGAGCAAACTCTGCTCAGTGTCTCTGCTGGATGGCAGGCTGTATGGTCGCATCATGCTACCACGCCGCCTGCCATCTAGATGGTGTGGGGGTGCTTTGCTGGTGACACTGTTGGGGATTTATTCAAAATTGAAGGCATACTGAACCAGCATGGCTACCACAGCATCTTGCAGCAGCATGCTATTCCATCCGGTTTGCGTTTAGTTGGACCATCATTTATTTTTCAACAGGACAATGACCCCAAACACACCTCCAGGCTGTGTAAGGGCTATTTGACCAAGAAGGAGAGTGATGGGGTGCTACGCCAGATGACCTGACCTCCACAGTCACCAAACCTGAACCCAATCGAGATGGTTTGGGGTGAGCTGGACCGCTCACCGCTTCAATTTTGAATAAATCCCCAACAGTGACACCAGCAAAGCACCCCCACATCATCACACCACCTCCTCCATGCTTCACGGTGGGAACCAGGCATGTAGAGTCCATCCGTTCACCTTTTCTGCGTGCAAAGCAGTAATCAATGCAAAAGGTGGCTACTTTGAAGAACCTAGAATATAAGACATATTTTCAGTTGTTTCACACTTTTTTGTAAAGTGTAATGTATAATTCCACATGTGTTAATTCATAGTTTTGATGCCTTCAGTGTGATTCTACAATTTTCATAGTCATGAAAATACAGAAAAATCTTTGAATGAGAAGGTGTGTCCAAACTTTTGGTCTGTACTGTATGTAATATATATAAATATATATATAAGTGTGTGTGTCACTGACATCTATATATCTATGTATTCTATGTGTATATATCTATTCTATCTATTCTATTCTAACCTGTCATGCTGTGATTTTACTGTACGTGGCACATGAATTGCCTGCTTTTATTCTATCTATCTATCTATCTATCTATCTATCTATCTATCTATCTATCTATCTATCTATCTATCTAATATATACAGTATATACAGTATATATATGTGAATTGTTCTATGTAAAAGCTCGTCTTTAAATCGCATTGCATTCGGAAGTAAATCGTATGCTAGGTGTGTAAAATCGGATTGTACTCACATGACACTTGCATTACACTCGTGCGACTCTCGGAAATGAGAATCGGACCGATTTTTTTTTTATACGTTTATTGTGACTCTGGCCTTAATCAGAAGGCGTGGACAAAAGTGTGCGCTCAAATGAATGAAAGTAAAATACCTGCAAAACTCCTGGTGCTTAGCGCGGGAGGGTCTAGGACAGTGATGGCGAACCTTGGCACTCCAGCTGTTGGAGAACTACAACTCCCAGCATGCCTCAACTGCTGCAGGTTGCAAGGGCATGCTGGGAGTTGTAGTTTTACAACAGCTGGAGTGCCAAGGTTAGCCATCACTGGTCTAGGATAACCTATATGTAGCCATGTGAGCCAGTCTGCCTACACCCAGAAGCAGGGCCGGCTCCAAGTTTTGGTGAGGATTTCGTGAACCCTGGGCAAAAGAGTCTCAGTGGGCCCCTTTAACACATACCATGATGCACAGATAAGAAATATAGGTATAGTACAATGCCAAAGATTTCACTCACTTCTTACATTACATGAATGATATCTATTGTAAATTCTACAACAGCTCAGAAATCAGCGAATCCTTGTAGCGCACAGTGTGAGCTTTGGGGGGATTCAAAAATTTGCAGTCACACAGAGTGATACACAGAGTGACTGCAGACTTATCAATATGGATCAGGCAGTATAGTCCTTCATACAGTATTATGGGCCCTACATAGTCCTCCATACAGTATTATGGGCTCCACATAGTCCTCCATACACTATTATGGGCACCACATAGTCCTCCAAACAGTATTATGGACACTACATAGTCTTCCATACAGTATTATGGGTACCACAAAGTCCATACAGTATTATGGGCATCATATAGTCCTCCATACAGTATTATGGGCATCATATAGTCCTCCATACAGTATTATGGGCATCAAATAGTCCTCAATACAGTGTTATAGACTCTATATATTGCTCCATACACCATTACTGGCCCCATGTAATGCTTCACACAGTGTATTGGCCCCATATAATTCTGCATACATAATAAAGGGCCCCATATATAGCTCCATACAGTGTAAATGGCCCCATATATTGCTTAAACAGTATAATGGGGTCCATATAATGCTCCATACAGTATAATGGGCCCCATAAATTGTTCCATATAGTATATAATGGCCCCGTATATTGGTCCATATAGTATATAATGGCCCCATATAACGCTCTATACAGTATAATGGTGTCACGGAATGACTGTCACGGTGTGACATGACGCGACGGATGGTCGATCAACTAACGGCACAACACACATCGGGGATGGAATAGGGGAGAGGAAGACCCTACCAATAAGGCTGGTCACTACCTGAGCTCCAATCTGAGTCTGTCCCTGCACTCACCTAACCCCCTATATGGGTCCTTCCCTCCACTGCCGTCAGGATGCCTCGTCCCTCGCTGTCACCTAACATTGCCCTGGCTAGTGCACTGGCCAACGTAGGGCATATGCCTAGCCACTACAGATAATTCCACACAGGGGATAGTGGCAGACAAGAAAGGGATGAGGAAAAAACACCACACTTAGCTTCCAGGTACCGCTGCCAAGCTCCACACCGTAGATGACACAGAAGCGGGATTCCTAACTCCACTCAGCATAAGATATCACACCAGGACCTCAAACACACACTGACACCGGAGAGCTCCACACACATCGGCTGGTCTCTAGAGAAACTCTATCACCAACAGTCAGCTGATGCATCAGGTGACCTTTTAAAGGATGATGGGAGTGGTCACCACCCATATCAGCTGACCCAGCAACACTGCAGTAACACCAGATTGCCAGCAGGGAAAAACTGACATTAACCCCTGCTGGCCTGAAAGGAAAAAAGTTTAAACTGAGTGGCACCAGATCTGCCACAAATCCAAAAATAAATTGTGACAAATGGCCCCATATAGTGCTCCATACATAAAAAAAAATGCTCACCTCTCCTTATTCCCAGCAGCTCTGGTATCCTCTGTACTGCTCAGCAGAAAGCTTGTTGTAGTGACGTCATTGCGCCCTCTGCCTTGAGACGTCACAAATGATGCTGAAGATACCATAGCTGCAGGGAACAGGGAGAGGTGAGTATTTGAGGAGGGCCAGTGTCAGCACTAGTACCAAGCTTCCCCAACTCATGAGCCCCAAAGTGTGCCAATGAACCCAACGGCGAGTGGACCCCCCTGTTCGTCTAGGGCCCCGTCGGGTGGTGAGGGTCAGCCCTGCCCTGAAGTTTCCACTAACCAGAGTGGCAGTGTGTTTTTTTTTTATCATATCGGCCATGTTTTTTCAATCTGATACAACACCTATAAGAATTTGTGAACAGAGTCTTTTGTAGCAGGTCCACTACAAAAAAAACATTTGAAAAATAGCTTGAAAAACTCTTTCCATTGATTTCCATTGTAAAACAACTTGCTGGTCAAATTTTAAGTGTTTTAAGCATTTTTATTCCTCTTCAGGTTTTCAAAAACACCTGATGGCAGGAAAAAAAGTGGATTCCGATAGAAAATACTCCAAACTTGGCACTGTCCAATCAAAACTCTGCAAAAATGCTTGGAAAAACTCTTCAAGGTCGCTTCAGGAAACAGAACACCTTTCAAAATATTCGGCAAAGAAGAAACGTTTCCTCTAAAGAAAAAGCTCTGTGTTCACATTCGACATTTACTGAAAAACCTTTTTGGGGTGGAGAACAAGGAAATTCATGTTGATGACTCACAATTGAACATTGGACATCCACCATTCCTATATAATTTACGCATGTTAAGTGGAAATGTAAACTTCCAGCTGCGCCCTGAATACTATCAGGTCTTTGCTTGCAGCGTCACACCCTTATTTTTATTAATTTGCATCACAGTCTAGTTTGTGGGAACATTGTGTTACTAGGTCACAGTGAGCGATAACATTGCAATTCATTAATAGCAGGAACTTATTTCATTTAATAGAAATGGGCTAATCGTTTTCATTCGTCCCCAATTAATGACTCCTGAAATGCAGTTTAGGGTTCGCTCACATCTGCATATTAACAATCGCTCGATGTTCACCCTGAAAAGTTGGACGAGTGTCCTAAATATGTTATGCGAGTCCAATGCAATTATGCAATCCATATGACATCCGTATGCAATCTGTTCATAACATCGTCTTTTACATACTGTAATGCTCTATGTAACTTAAAGCTAGTTTACAAAAGTAATAAAGCAATCTTATATAAAGACATAAAATAGATAGATATCCTGCAGATACATAATTTCACAAGCCCCCTACTTATTATAAAATGGCATCCTTTAGTGCCTTTTATGTGGAGTTTATTCTACAGTGTTTTTGACTTGTTTAACCTAATAAATAAATGAAAAATATGACGTTGTTTTTTATGAAACCAGCAAAGGTAAATGTTATGTTTTGGTAGCTGAGGAGAGCAGGCAAAAACGGCAATACACCAGAGAGGTTGGAATCTACTGGATTGCAGTACCCTGACTAACCACCACAACTAAAGGCAGCCGTGGAGCGTTCCTACGTTGGTCCTAGACGCCTCGTCACAGCCTGAGAGGCTAACTACACCTAAAGATAGAAAGAGGAAAGCTATCTGCCCCGGAGCAGATCACCAAAGAACATAGGAAGCCCCCAAACATGTAATGGCGGTTAGACAAGAGGAAATACAGACACAGACAGAAAATAGTATGAGCAAACGCTGGGGCCCAATCTGACTTAGACAGAAAAGGATAGGAAGGATACTTACTGCAATCCAAAAAAACCCTAAAAAAAACCAACGCTACTAACTGCAAAAACACCTGAGATCACACGACCTCTACCACCTAAATTAGTTCTCTGGTGTAACAAAACTAAGCCGCAGCCACAGAAAAAACTGGAAAAGGCAAATGAACAAACAACAATGGCTCCAGAGGAACCGAGAGGAGACCAAGCCCCCGGGGAGGGGAACCTGGCCAACCTCACAGAAATGCAGAGAAATATACAAAAGGCAAGCACAAAAACAAAAAACAGAAAATATCTTATCTGAGAGCAGGAGAAGAGGCAAGACTCAGCAAGCTTCCAAGTGAACCAGGAAACAACGTTGAGACAAGAACAATTGATCACCGGCAACCATGATGGGGGGAAACCTCCCTTATATCCAGCCAGTCCGTGATCCCTGATTGCCAATCCTCATTGAATGGTTCAGTACTGTTTGCAACCACCAGAGGGAGCTTCTGCTCAGAATTCATTTCTAAGACATTCATAACAGGTAAAGCAGACAGCTGTGAACTGATATTATCAAGCTGTTAAGGTCCATGGTTATTGGGCCCTTTCCATCCTAAAAATACCAGCCCACGGCTGCTCCAGAAGTGGCGCATCACATTAGATACGCCAGTTCTGGCGCTTAGACTTTGGTCTTCTCGATTTACCTGGTGCGTTGGAAATAGAGTCTTGGGGTGGATGTCAGCTGTGATTTGTCAAAAATCACATCTTACATCAAGCCCTGGTGTTCTTAATGGAGAGGTATCTATCAGACACCCATATTACTAATCCAGTCATAAAAACACACATACAAAAATACTTTATTTGAATAAACACTCCTCGACACTTTCCCTGGTTCACCAATTTATTAAAAAAAAAACATGCAGGTCCAAAATGTATTTCAGAGAATCCGATATAGTCCAGGGAATCTGACGTAGTTCACAATTGGAAACCTGAAAACGATAAAAAGAGAGAAATAAAAACAAGAGACTGTCCCTCCGTGAGTGACTGTCACGGTGTGACACAACCCAACGGATAGTCGGTCAGCTAATGGCACAACACACAACAGGGATGGAATTGGGGAGGAAAGCCCTACCAATAGGGAATGAGGGATGGTCACCACCTAAGCTCAAACCTGAGCCTGCCCCTGCACTCTCCTAACGCCCTATGCGGGTCCTTCCCCCTGTCAGGATACCTCGTCCCTGGTTGTCACCTATAACTGCCCTGACTAGTGCACTGGCTGGCAAGGAGCACTATCCTCACCTTTGCAGGTAATAAACACAGGGGGAAGTGACAGACACTGAAGGGACAAGGTAACAGAAACACCACACTTAGCTTTCTCTGCTGCAAAGCAGCCCACAACAGAGTAAAGGCACCAGATAAGCGAACTCAGCAGAAGCACCACTGCACCCAGAGAGCTCCTTACTCCAGCTTGGTCACTGCAGATTGCTCTGACACCCACAGCTGATGCATCAGGTGACCTTATAAAGGATGGTGGGAATGGTCACCAAGGCAATGACACCAGCTTGCCAGAGGGGGAAAACTGACATTTAATCCCCGCTGGCCTGAAAGGAAAATAGGTTTAACTCAATGGAACCAGATCTGATACAAATCCAAAATTGGATCGTGACACCCTCATTTAACAATTTATTCAAAAATAGGTTCCCATTCAGATCTGATGTAGTCCAGCGATTCCTACGACTTTCCCCGATTCCGTAGATAAAAGCCCATGTAACGATAATGCTCATCAGATTCGGCAGGTCTCACAGATGCTATCGTAACTCGTTGACTCTGATGAGCATTACTGTTCTAGACGTCACCGCTCTTCAGAGGCACCAGGTCTCATGGAGCGCAGCGTGAGCCAGGAGTAGCTGCTGCTAAAAGCCTATGGAGCCCCAGAATGAGGCTCCATGGGCTTTTAACGACAGAATCGGAGAACGTCATGTGAAGCAAAGGACTACTTTGGACCTGCATGGAACAATGCAGGCTACTAGAGAGGCTAAGTGCCAGATTTGGCGCATCTGAAGGATGCGCCATTTCTGGGGCAGCTGAGGGCTGATGTTTTTAGTCAGGGAGGGGGCCAATATCCATGGTCCCTTCCGAGGCTATTAATATCAACCCACAGCTGTATTCCTAGCCTTTACTGGTTATTAAAAATAGGGGGACCCCAAGTCATTTTTTTGGGGGGGTCACCCCTTATTAATAACCAGTAAAGGCTCAGTAGACAGCTGTGATGTGATATTAATATCTCCCTCTTGTTCGGTGCGGTGTGCTGCTGATAACCATGTCACAAGGTAACGGTTAGTCTATTAAAGCTGACGTTCCTTATATCTTGAACTTGCTTCCTCACGTTATATATCGCTAATCAGCAATGTCTATTTATATTATTGGTGCAAGCTCATGATCAGACCTCTTTTTTCAACTATTTAGGTCTGCACACATACACTGAACTAGGGGGAGATATGTGTTCTTTCCACTACTATCCTTTGTCATCATTGATAGTTTGAATCGCTATTTCAACATCTTCTCCCATATACCTGTGTCCTTAAGTCTCATATTTGTTTGATTTATTGTGTTATAATAAAGCTATACTTATTTTACTATTCATATACCTCTCCTTTGTGATATTTGATCTTTATATAAATTTATTTACTATCTTACTTTGGTAAGATTATATTTATTCCTTCCTTTTTTTCTGGTTTTGGTTATTTGTGATGTGATATTAATAGCCTGGGAAGCTCCATGTTTATTGCCCCATTCCCAAACTATAAACATCAGCCCCAACTGTTGGCTTTCTGTTAGCTGGTTAAGAATAATATCTATCTATCTCTTCTATTGTATTCTTATGGTTCACGCTGTGAATTTACTGTTCTCGGCTGAGGAAATGTTGGGTTTCCTATGAGATGAGTGCGTAAAAATCGCACGGCACACATATGGTCCATGTGCCATATGATTTTTTTCTCGTACCCATTGACTTTCATTAGTGAGTCTAAACACTGATGTGAGAGCACCTTAAAGCAAATTATTTGCATAACTACACACAATAATGTAAACCCATGTGGATATTGTTTGCCTTATGGCTCTATAGTTTTTTATCTGAAATCTAACATATATTCCTCAACATTCAAACATCAAGTAAGAAAAGCCGTGGAATTATGGAAATTACAGGATATATATAATTCGATTTATTCAGTATGGAGTTTGAGCGCCCCACAGAAATCCCCACACTTACAGTTTTGGCTGCTATCAATCAGGTTATCCATGGGTGTCAGAGGAATGTTCTGCCATGCTGAATGCACTTCATATAAATCATCAAGAGCCGCTGCCGACAGCTGCCTTTGTCATTGGCAAACAATGAAATCGCAGATGTGCTCGATGGGAGACAAATCCGAAGATGCTGCAGTCTATGGTAGCACATTTAGGCACAGCAGACTGCTCACAGTAGCATGGGCAATATGTGGCCTGGTGTTGTCTTGTTGAAAATTCAGTCACTCAGATTAATGTTATTTTATTGGGCAATGCACGCCTTATTTTTTGGCTGGACAGAATCTGTCCGAGAAAAAAAAAATTCACAGCATGAAGGATTTGCATGCAATATTCGGATCTTACTCGGCCATGCAAATCAATGAGTCCTTGGAAAGATTCGGACAGCACTTAGATGACATCTGAGTGCAGTCTGATTTTCACAGACTGAAAGAATGGAGACGACGGTGAAATTTTTTTCTCATCTTCTCCACATCTGAAAAAAATCGAATGACACTATAATCATACTCTGATCAGAGTGTGATTAGCATAATCAGCCCCATTCTCTTGGGTGAGAGTAAATATGATTGTGTGATTGTACCAGGGGCAGATACTGACAGCTTGGGGCCCCTAGGCAAGAAATGTGTCTGGTCCCCCTTCCTTTTATTTATTTTTTTGTTTTACTCATTTATATAGCGCCAGTAATTCCACAGGGCTTTAAAGACATTATTGGCACTGTCCCCGATGGGGCTCACAATGGCGACAAAGCTACATATACAGTGCCTACAAGTAGTATTCAACCCCCTGCAGA
>VIAB01015832.1:10522-21633 GCA_009801035.1 Oophaga pumilio | reverse complement strand
TGGTGTGTCGCTATGTGAGACGGGGCCCTAAGGTCAGTGTTAAACAATGGTCTGACAACCATTTAGTTCTGCTCTAATTTTGTGTATTGCCGTTATTGTTAAAACAATGGCTAAAGCCACATTTTACAATGCTTTGCAGGTTCTACTAGCTATTGGAAGAGATGCCTGCACAAGAAAAATTGGTCTGGACATACCAGGAGTAAAGATCAATGAAAAGTATGTACATAAGCCCATGAGGTAAAATGTAAATGGGTCACGGTGACAATTCTGAGACAAGTCATGCTACTGAAAACATTTGTGCAACTTGTTTGTGAATTACAATTGCACCGCTATATTATAGCTGCAATTTATACAATTAAACATCCCATCAAATCGCTGAATATTTACATGCAAGTCACATTCTCATGTGACTTGCCTTGAAGTCTATGGAAAGTGTGTTGAGTGCAACTTGCTACCAGCGACACAAAAAATCCAACACATTTGGAAACATTTTCTGCACTGTGTTGCTGTTGCAGTGGCTCCAAAATCTCAATGTGATACCTGTTGGAAATCATGAGATGTGATGTTGCAATGCAACTCTGCGGGCAATGTCGGGCAACACATGTCTCCATGCAGCCATAGCCTTAACCTAACTTTCGCACAGTTTTTATTCATGCTGCTCAACCCACGGACAGCATACTGCCCAACCCACAGACAGTATGAATCAGCCTGGTTGCATGATTGCAGCCAAATATGTTTTTCGCTGAAGTGCTCCTGCGTTTGAGGAATCTTGTTTCTCCACACCCGCTTCTATTGATTGGCAGGTCTTTCCCTATGCACATACATGGAAAAAACTTGAGAATCAACTGGAGCATGGTGGGTCGAACCTGGCGGAGGCAGCGCTAAACTAGTCAACTATAGTTCTCAGGTGGTCCTTCAAATGCCAGAGAAAAACATATAATCATGCAGACAGGCTCTGATTCATGATGCCCATGGTTTGAGCCGCATGAATCACGTGACAAACTCCCTTTAAAAAAGAATGTACCAAATATCTGATATGTTATATCTTTCAGAACAGGAAAAATTCCAGTCAATGATGAAGAGCAGACAAACGTACCTCACATTTATGCGATTGGAGATGTGCTGGAAGACAAATTAGAACTTACCCCAGTAGCTATCCAGGCAGGTCGCTTATTGGCCAGAAGACTATATGGAAGCTCAACAGTAAAGGTCAGTTATCTCAGTCATGTTATACATGACTAGATGTGAGACTAATGCTTTCAGAAAGAGAATTACCATGTCATGGAAATTGTACATCTTATCAAATGGAAAGTTATTTCCTTCTTTCACCATTTACAAAAGATCTAAATGAAGGGGATCATTGTGCTCTTTCCCAAGACGTATGTGAGGGTTTTAGGTGAATAGAAGATGCTTAGAGCCTCACAATTTAGTGAGATCCTCAGTTGCTGGAATACAGTGACATTTTTAGATAAGTTCTAAAAGTATTTAATTTGTTGTGCAACTGTTGAAAACTACTGTATATAAGGTATAGAAGGTCATGTGTCGTACGTCTGGTAATAATTAGTTACCGACCCACCTCTAAGCTGTAAAGTAAAATCATTGTACCTTATAATTTGACTGTCTTATTAATGCATGTACATCTTCTCTTACCCAGTGTGATTATATAAATGTTCCAACAACAGTATTTACACCCCTGGAATATGGTGCTTGTGGGTTATCTGAGGAAAAGGCCATATCCAAGTACGGAGAGGCTAATATAGAGGTAAGAAAAAACATCCAGCCGTATATATATATATATGTATATATACTGTATATATCCAGTGCACACAATGGGGAGGCATATCAATAATAGTGCTAGGGAAAATGGAGCAGTGTCTTAGAGCAACCATTCATTTTCCAGCTCTTGCTTTTAGGACACTGTTGAAAAATGAAAGCAGTGAATCTGATGGTTGTTATGGGCACATGAAGGGCCATTGGATGTCAGTGATTTCAGTTGCATTTGACTGGAAATATTGAATGCATTTATACGTTGTTTTCATATGTGGCTCCAAAATAATATTAGTGTAACAAAGGTTCAGATAGTCCATTCTGAAATTATAAAATATTAATATTTAACAATATTTCGACTTTGGTGCTTCTACAACAATGCAAAATGCTACAGAATTCAAGAAAATTCACTCACCCTTAACATTTATCCTACACAGTTTATTTGGGTTTTGTGTAGTTTATTGTTGCCTTTGTCCAAAGTTTATGTTTTTTTGTAGGTTTACCACAGTTATTTCTGGCCTCTGGAATGGACTGTTCCAGCAAGAGACAACAACAAGTGTTATGCAAAGGTCATCTGCAACATAAATGACAACGTAAGTGACAAAAATACTACAGAAGTTATCAGTTTTAGGTTTCCATCATATGGCTCGTATGCCCACAGAGTATATACCATGGCTCCGATAAATCATTTATATTTTGTTTTTTTGAAGTCACGTTCCTTTTCATTTTTTGTCTTGTGGCATTAGTTGTTGTTTATGACGCCAAATTCATCAAAAAGACGCAGGCATTTCATAATTTTTGCGCAAAGTAAAAAATTGGGCTTCACCCCTTTCTGGAACTGGTTTTGCGACCTTTGGAGCCAAAAGCCACACATTGGTGCAAACAACATGCAAATCATTCGCCAAAATTTGGGTATACTCAGAAATACACCAGTGGGGACTGGATTGAAGTTGCACAAAATTTTGCAACATTTTAAAAAGTCACAACTGATGAATAAGGCTGAAAAATCTGGAATTGCTAGACTCTGTCCACAAAGTGAAAAACAGGCAAACACATATAAGCTAGACTTAAAAAAAGGTGCACATATTATGATGAATTGGTTGCAAGCAAAAAAAAAAAGCCAAAAGACACAAAACTAGACAAAACAGGCAATGATGAATCAGGGTCCAAGTCTTTAGGTAGTTACTCTTACTGTGAATATATCTACATATAAATAAAAATTGTTTTGGGAGGGCGACCAGGTAGTAAATAAAATCAGTGTATATTAAAGGAAATCTGCCATGAATATTTTTCAGTTTTGTTTTGAATTCTGCAGGAGCATGATCCTGCAGAATCCCTTATAAAAAAAATCCCTCAAACGATTGGGCTCAAATGCACCAACTAAATTATGCCCAAAAGTGTTAATCAAGGGCCAAATTATTTGAGTTCTGCTAGACTGATAACCTGCAACCCTTGCAGGATTAGGTACGATAAGCCTGGGAAGGCAATCAATAGATTGGCATCTACTGGTAGATTTTTGATAGGTCATGAGTAGACCACAATGCCTTAAGGGGGTTATGCATCCAATTTGCAAGGACATCTGAATGATCTCAATTAATTTTATGAGTGGACCTGCTCCAAAAGACTTCTCAAAAATCGTCATGTATACATAAAAATAGCCTTTATTGTACCAGCATTAAAAATAAAATGAGCTGGCCACCTTGAGAAATGGCAATAGTATAGACCAACGCGATTCAACAAAGAGCCTTAATCATGATTTTAATGTTGGTACAATAAAGGCTATTTTTAACCACTATTTAGAAATCATTACTTTTACAGATGTTTTGACGCTGGAGATTTCCTCTTCTTCTCTTTACGTATCCTAATGGTCCATTTACGCAAGTGGATAATCAATGAACAAGCGTTTTTTCTCAGGTGATCGTTTATGCCGTAAAAAAATAATTGAAATCAGCAGCATATCCTGTGTGAAAAGATGACGTTCTGCCAATAACATTATACTTTACAGGGACAGAAAGATCATATTTGCGATGGTTCTGTCCTCATCACTACTTTTTGACCTGACTTGTACACTGTCGGTGCCCTTTAATGGTGCATTGATGGGCCAAAATCAGTATGTCTATATGCTCCATAATTTTCTGTCTGTACACCATATTAGGCTGCACATTTCCTATAAATGGCGCATTAATTTCAGTAGACTGGTTGGGTCTTACAAGTAAGGTTCACCTACAATTCAAATGGTACACAAGAATCTTGCGCTAGAAGAACGTTTAACCTAAAAATAGGCAAATGTAAAAACATGACCTGTACAGTCATTATAATTTATTCTCCTTAAACATGTGTAAAGTGCCAGCTTCTTAAACTTAGAACATAACTCCAAATAAATTAAAGAATAAGGATAAGGAAGGGGAAAGAGAAGAAAGTTAATGGAGGATGTGCTAACAACCAGTGCTGGGTTCATCTTTCAGTTCATGTAAGATTCTAACGATCGTTTTATTAACATATCCTAATCACTGTGTAGATTTAAAAAATATAGAAAAGAAAATGCATAAAATTCTTTATCTTCAAGAGAACTCTGGATCTAATACAATAGAAACATTTTTTCACTAGACATCGCCTTTAAATTTACAAAATGTTACTCACATCATGGTTAGTAATACTGTATACTGTTTCAACTATATTTAATTGTCTTTTCATAATTATTAAATTAATACCCTGAAAAAGAATAAGCGAATTTATCAACCTTAGAAATTATGCTCTGACCAAGACTTGTTTCATTAATTTTATAAAATCCCTTTACATAATAATTACTACACTGTTTCAATAAAAAAATAAAAATTATAGTGATAAAAATATCATTAAAGTTAAAGTATAGGCAGGATTAACAGAACCCCTAGAGCGTATTTGCAGTAGCTTGTTCAAAGTTTCTTGCAAGGATTTTTCTAGGGGTTTGCTATCAAAACAATAATTTTTAGAATTGACATGTGTCAGAGTAAAACACAGTTGTAAATTATTAATACTGAAGTTCCACTGATGCACATAAATTATAGGTTAATTCAAATAAATATTAGGGCACCCCTGGTCAAAATTACTGTTATTGTGAAAAGTTAAACAAGTTGAAGATACAATTATTTATAAAAAAGTCTAAAGGTAAAGATGACACATTTTCTTGTATTCTTGTATTACAATATGTATTGTAATTTTTTTACATTTTAAACATTGCATAAAGGAAAATGGGCCTATGTGAAAGTTTGGACACCCTTGAAGATTCGTGTGCTCTGATAACTTTTACCAAAGTTTCAGACCTTAATTAGCCTGTTAGGGTTATGGCTTGTTCACTATCGTCATTAGGAAAGGTCAGGTGATGCAGATTTCCCAGCTTTATAAAAACCCAGCCTCCTCTAACCTTGTGTCAAAAGACAGCAGCTATGTGTTCTTGTAAGCTGCTGCCTAATGCTCTGAAAATGAAAATGGTGGAGGCCCACAAAGCAGGTGAAGGCTGTAAGAAGATAGCAAAGCATTTTCAAGTTGCTATTTCCTCAGTTCAAAATGTGACTAAGAAATGGCAGTTAACAGGAACAGTGGAGGTCAAGATAAGTTCTGGAAGAACAAGCAAAATTTCAGTGAGAGCTGCTTGTAGGATTGCTAGAGAAGCAAATCAGAACCCCTTCAGAAAAATGTGAGACTCTGGAGTTATGGTACATTGTTCTACTGTTCAGAGACACCTGCACAAATATGGCCTTCATGGAAGAGTCATCAGAAGAAAACTTCTCCTGTAGCCTTACCATAAAATTCAGAATCAGAAGTATGCAAAAGGAACATCTAAACAAGCCTGATGCATTTTGGAAACAAGTGGACCGATGAGGTTAAAATAGAACTCTTTGGCCACAATGATCAAAGGTATGTGTGGAGAAAAAAAGGCACCGAATTTCAGGAAAATACATTTCACCAACCATTAAGCAAAACCATGAACTATTTGGGGTTGTGTTGCAGGCAACGGCACTAGGAACGTTTCATGGGTAAAGGGATCAATGAATTCAATGACATTTCAACAAATTCTTAATGGAAACATAACACCATCTGTAAGTTGAAGTTGAAAAGGGGATGGCTTCTACAAATGGATAATGATCCTAAACACACGTCAAAATCTACTATAGATGATCTAAAACGGCGCAAGCTGAAGGTAATACAATGGCCCTCCCAATCCCCTGATCTGAACATCATTGAAAATCTGTGGCTAGACCTCAAAATAACAATGCATGCAAGGCAATCCAGGAATCTCAAAGAACTGGAAGAATTTTCCAAGGAAGAATGGATGAAAATCCCTCAAACAAGAATTGAAAGACTCTTGGCTGGCTACAAAAAAGTGTTTACAAGCTGTGATACTAGGGGTGCTACTAGGTACTAACCAAGCCTGGTGCCAAAACTTTTGCATTGGCCCATTTTCCTTTGTGTAATTTTTAAAATGCAAAAGTTGAAAAAAGTGTATATATATATAGTATTACACATATATATAAATATATGTATATGTTTGTGATCTTTGACTTTAGGCCTTTTAGAGATAATTTCATCTTCCAGTTGCTTAGCTGTTCACAATAACAGTAATTTTGACAAGGGTTGCCCAAACTTTTGCATGCCACTGTATACTTAACAGAAGCATAACATCAGAATAGAAAGCATAATAAAGCCAAATGGAAACATAGATAAAGGCAATATAGTTTTTCTCAGGCTTTATGGTATACAAAGGGTTAAAAATCCACCCAAGGGGAGGTAACTGGCAGGAGCATCTTCATCTGAGAGACGGATTTGGGATTTTAAATCCAAATAATACCCTTATGGTATGAACTTTAAAAATGATCTAATTTTTCCATCTATTGAATTAATTCAAAGATTTATTTTATTCTGTTTCTGTTAAATATACATTGCCTTTGTCTGTGTTTCCTTTGGACTTTATTATGCTTTCTATTCTAATTATATGCTTCTTTTAGGTTTATATTGCCTGTGTGTCTAAGTAAGCATTCAGTTTTTCGAGCTTTCTGTTTTGAGATTTTCAGCAGTTGGACAGCTCAGTAATAGCTTGCAGAGAATCTGTTTATTACAGAAGTTAGGATCAGTCAGGACAATAGGTAGTTACTGATCCCTAATTAAAGTCTGTTTATATTGACTAACCGGCGGCACGGTAAGACCTCCGATCAGTAATCTTATACCAATCAGCGAGCAGTTGAATGCCCATTTACACAGGAAGACCAAAGTACATTTCTGGAGTGCGACTTCTGTTTAGACAGGATGATGCACTGCCAAGAAAGAAGATTTTTCGGGATGCACAAAAGATCATTTCCCCCAATGAATGAGCATTTTGCTCGTACGTCTGGTGATCGGCAGCCTATCTACATGGCAAGATAACTGTGAAAGAAGCTTTTTTTAACAACGCTCATTCACAATTATCTTGCAGTGTAAATGTCCCTTTACAAGCACAGTAATGCCCATCTAATGCAGCTCTGTCTTCCCCAGTACAGAGCCATTGTATAAGCAATTAATGCAGTCTGTAGGGATTTAATTGCCTTTCCTGCAGGACGATCATTACATTGTCATCCACTCTTTCCCCCTCAACTTCTGACCTAACATTTCATTCTATCTCCTCCTGATGATGACTAAATTATGTCCTGAGAATTACCTTCATGCTGCCATTTTTTTAACCTCTAAAATAATTTTCCCGTACAGTAAATAAGGTACATATGACTGTTATGAAAATCGCTTCCCTGGCCATAGGATTTTATCAGTACAAGAGCTGGTATATTTTGATAATTAGAAAATATTACTTTCTCCCCTGATCTGACACATCACATTTATTAAAATAATAAAGGACTGCTGCTTATGTCTGTTAATGCTGTCATCAAAATAGAGCCCTGATAACACTTAATACAGTCTGTAAAGGTGCAGAGATGAGGATAATAAAAGGACTTATCCATCACCGTCACTTCTAGCTTCTAGTTTTGTGTCACATCAGATATCCATGGTATGAATTTCTAAGTTAAATCGGTGAAAAAAAAGAAATGAAATTACCATTCTCCTTGGAAGGTGGCTGTCACCTTGCACCACTCACCTGTGTTGTGCTGCCTATGGTAATGTGACAGGTCGTAATCATAAAGATGATGAATTGAATGCAGGAGAACAGCATCAATTCTGCTAACCTGGCTCGTGAAGGCTGTTGACCCCCATAAAACATGCTGACTTATGTGCTGCATGTTCGGGGTAGTGATTGCCTTAGAGATTGGAGGCTTAGCACACACCGACTGTTCCTCCGTGATCTAGTACCATCAGCATAAAATGGCAATAATTGTCACGCTGAAAACTAATTGAGGTTTTTGGAGAAAATGCTGACATTTCAATATCATTCCCAGCAGAAGTAATTCCCCTCTAACTAAATTTGTGTGTAGATGTGTAAGAAGCAACAGAAAATAATTTTCTAGTTTTATTTCATTTTTTTGCTAAAATATTAGAAAGTTAACTTTACGCATAGTGTCATTTTATTTCTATACCTTAAAGCAAAACCTGTTTGTGTCATTTGTAGGTCTAACATTTTGTTCTGATGAATTTCCTCTATTTTTATAGTGGTCGGAGCTGTTTTTCTAATACATTGCACCAAATCCCCTGCAAGTTATATAATACAATTCAGATTGAATTTAGCCACTAGGGAGAGCGAAGTTGCTAATTGCAGACAGTTCATAGAGCTCCGAATCCTATTATATTTCAAGAAATTAATTGTTATTTTTTTAATTATTTATTTAAATTACTTTATATTTATTAGGTATGTGTGATGTTTCTACATTGTTTTTTCTTTGTTATATTCCAGGAACGAGTGGTGGGTTTCCATGTGCTTGCTCCTAATGCTGGAGAAATTACACAAGGATTTGCAGCTGCCATGAAGTGTGGTCTGACCAAAGAACAACTGGATAATACAATAGGAATACATCCAGTATGTGCAGAGGTGAGTGCTGGAAATGTAATTATTCTAGATATTCAAGTTATTATAGGATGCCACTATGTATATTGGAGATCCAAAACCACTAAAAGTACTAACCATGCCCTACAACAAAGAAAGATTAACTTTCCACATATAATGTAACGCACATGAATCATCATAGAAACAGAAAAACCCAAATTCGGCACTTGCGTATACTAATATGTGCCGATAACAAACCAATATATACCAACGTGAACAGCAAATGATGTTAAGCACAATTTATTATACACAGAGGGATGGCAGTTTTTGCCAGTTTCCTACCGTAAAGCTGCTTGAAGTGTGTCAAAATGTTTGCGGAACTCAGGATTTCACAAAGATTTCGAGACTTTTGCCATTTATACGGCAGTCCCACATCCAACTCTGCCAATTTATTAAAAAGTAGTGGGAGCTTGGTAAATTGGGATGTAGCAAAGTGCACCCAATAAATTCACCATCATTTACATTACAAAAGTAACATAAATTACTACAAAAATATAGAGTAACTAGAGTAACATTTCTGGGGCCGGCCCACAATAATTGAAAGATACAGCAAATTTATTAAAGTGGCGCAAGCTCCTTTATGAATTTGGCACACTTTACTCTAGTGCCCCCTTCATTAAAACTGGGGTACAAAAAATCAGCCTTAATAAGTCAGGGCCAGAGAGAATTTTTTGTTACCCTATCAATGGCCGTTCCTTCTCCAGTGTTAGTTTCTCTGGTAGTGCGGCGGTGATATCTCTGTTTCCAGATTTAGTCCACAAGTGGTTCTCTTCTGTGAATACATTAAACGTGCCGGTAGCGTTTTCTGTAAGTATGTGCACAGTTCCTTGCCGCCTGAGTGTGATGTCATACAAAGAGGCGGCACGGCGGACTGAACTACAGTCTACATGTTTCGGAAATTACTATTCCATCTGCCAGGGCCCATTACTGTTGAGTGTGGTTGGTACTTTTATTTGTATTTCGGTATGCATGTCACATCACAGTAACCAGCAATAAAGATGGAGCTTAAAATAGAACTGCAGTGCATGTTCTTTTCCAAAACAAGCAGGACAAACCTTGAAATTACAGCAGTTACTTGTCTCATTAGAAGTCAGTGCAAAGCCTGGGCTTAGAAAACAAGGTTCTAAATGATAAAGTGCTCTCGATTTCAGGAGAATGAAAACCAGTTACAGAAATGTATGGAATTTATTGATGATGTCTCCTAAACGTTAAGAATTTTCCAAGGTCAGAGTAACCCTACAGAACAATGCCCATTGTCTCAATCAACTCCACCATATACATATAGGAGTTAGAGAAAAAGGTTTTTACATTTTATCTTACTGCCTATATGTGAAGTCATGTAACCCTATGTTGCCATGATGTTTTCAGGAGGAAAAAGAAAAAGAAAGAACTAAAATAATATGTTTGCATAAATATGCACACCCTTAAACTAATACTTTGTTTTAGTACCCTTCAAGTTTATGACAGCATTAAGGCTGTGTGCACACGTTCAGAATTTTTTTCGCGGTTTTGCGGCAAAAACGCTTCAAAAATGCATGCATTAAGCATCCTATGATTAGAATGCATTCTGCAATTTTTGTGCACATGGTGCATTTTTTTCCGAAAAAAAAACGCATCGCGGTAAAAAACGCAGCATGTTCATTAATTTCATGTTAAATTTGCGTATTTCCCGCTATATTACTGTATTTACCTAGAATGTTCAGGAAAAAAACGCGGTAAAAATGCGCAAAAAAACACGCAAAAACACATCCGGATTTCCTGGGAAAAAGTCAGTTTTTTCTCAGGAAATTTCTGCAAAGAATCCTGAACGTGTGCACGTAGCCTCAGACCCTGATTCATCAAGACTCTGAGCTGCGCCCAAATTTTGCTACTTTTCAAAGTTTTTACTCCACTCTTTGGGTGTAAAAGCTTTAATTAATCAGGGAGTACATCATTTTGAGTAGGAGTCTATTCAGGGGTGGATGTACTATTGGTGTAACCTGTGCAGCCGCACAGGGGTCCAAGAGGTAAGAAGGCCCATTTCTACCTCCAAAGCAGGTGGAATTTTGCATTATGATGAGCCACTGGATTGAAAAGGGCCCATATATTATCCTTGCAAAGGGGCCCTCTTCTGTCTGAGACTGCTTGAAACGTGGATGAGGGACGGTCACAGGACGAGGGGTAGAGCAACAATCAGTAGACACACACAAAAATTAGATAATATCTAATATACAGTACACTTACCTTGTAATGTCTTCACATCCTGTTCCGTCCAGATGTGTCTCGATCCCAGAATTCCAAACGGCGGAAGTTTACCGAAACACCATATTGGGACACCCAAGTGATGGGTGTCTCAATATGGAAA
>VIAB01015827.1:51270-62123 GCA_009801035.1 Oophaga pumilio | reverse complement strand
TACAAGAATATAACTACTATAATACTGCCCCCTATATATAAGAACATAGCTACTTTCTTACATCCCATGTCTCTGTATTGTACATTAATATTGAGTTACACTGATGTCACACTAGACGCACTGAATAGTTTGACACAGATTTCATTTTCATTCAATTTGCAGGTAAAAGTGAGAAGATTTGCTAATTTCTGCTCATATTTGTGTTGTTGCAAATTTCTATTTGGTCCAAACAAATCCATCCATGTCTATACAATAAGCAGCACACAGGGATCCTTGAAAGTGCAGAATTTAATTTTCAATTGTAACAATAAAATAAGCAAAAATAACATACAACGTTCACACTTTCAGGACGTGTCGGCAATCAATGAGGCACAAGCCCTGGAGCTTCACCTCTGCTCTGCTCTCAGGACACTGTCAGTGAGCGGCAGCTTGTGTCTACAATGACAGCCATTTACCTTCATGCTACAAACTTTCCCAGTGCAACTTGCTCGTTGCTGAAATACTGAAGTAACAGATCACATTCTCCACCCATAGAAATACAATTCTATTTTTTCTAGTCCAAGTTTCCGGGGTTTTTTTTTATTATTAATGGTTTTCATTTTAAAACTTCTTTTTGAAATTTTATAATTTCCTTTTCAAATTTTTACTATTTAAAAGTCTAGAAAAGTTATCTTGTACTGATCTTTTCCTGTTCTCCATTCACAGATATATTCTGTCTACTTTTCTCACTGATGTACAAGATCTCCATTTGTCATGACGTCCAATACTGCGACCGATATCATGTGACCGCAATTGCGCAAACTTCTGGACACATTCCAACTAGACGTATTCAGCAAGGTTGCGCACGTCTAGTCTGCACGTGACTGCATGTGTGTAAATCGCATGATTTTGGGCACGCGCTTACCTGCTATCCTATGCCTGCACCATAGAATCCTGACAGTGTGCACACTGCGTGCGGTGAAGATTCACAAGTCTGCAGTTACATAGAGTGACTGCAGACTTGAACCCGCCTGGACCACCCCTTTAAAGGAGAACTTCATGTTATGTGTTCAGGTTATCCAGTCTTATCATAGTAACAGTTTGTGGATCCAAATCCCCACCCTAATAAATGTCCTCTCACCTTACCTAAAGCTATATCTGCTAGCTAATATGTGGACATTCACGTAGAAGAAGACATTGATTAAGAAAACATCAAATTAATAATTTTGGACTGCCCAAATATCAATAATTATTGCAATAGCAACACTGAGGCAAAAGAGCTATATCTCTGGATCTTTTTGACCTAAATGAGCATTTATCATAGAATCCAGGAATATTAGAGTTGGACAGGACCTCTTGGGTCATCGTGTCCATCCCCCTGCTCAATGCAGGAGTCACTAAACCATCTCAGATAGACGTCTCTCCAGCCTCCGTTATGTATCTCCTTAGGCAGGTTCTCTTACAAGACAAGTGCAAATTAGATACAAGATTGGGAAAGAATTTGCAAAACTGTTCAACTTTAGTAGTACATTGACTAACTGAACCAGACTCAAATTAGAGATGTTTCAAAATGAAAACCATCGTGGTGGACGTACAAGATCAGAGATGGGTCTCCTAGAGTTTCTTCAAGTGACTTTCCACAAATAGATGTTGATGGTCTATCATTAAATTATTATTCCCACATATAAGATAGATGATATCTTGCTGATCGTTTGGGGACCGAATACTGCAGAGTCCTGTCTGAATGGAGTGGTGGCCAAGACTGCTCACCAACCTCCATTCATTCTCTATTGGACTGTCGGAGAAAGCCGAGCCCAGTTCTCCACCAATTTTGGCAATTCCATAGGGAATGAATGTAGCCGTGAAGACCATGTTGAGTTAGCACTCTATTTCGACAGAGCCAAGTTCTTGGGATCATTGGTGGTCCCAATAATCAACAAGTTATCGCTTATCCAAAGATTAGTTGATAACTTCTAAAGATGGAAATAAAACTATAAGATGGGTTGGTTATTTGTGATCATGATCGACCTTCTTTGATCAACAGAATTGTTGGTTAGTGGTTGTCCAAGGCATCTGGCCTTGCCTTGGCTCTCAAGTTCTGAGATTCTTTAAAGAAAATAGCAGAAAAGTTAAGTAGAACCTTAAAAGAGGATCTTTAAGGGGAACTTTATTAAGAACAGTTGGACACCAAGGGAGAGTTTACTCCTGCCATTGTGTACATCCACCCTAAAAACAATTATACCTTATAACCCATTCATTTTTTAGGATCGTTCTGAGAATTAACAGTGTATATAGATATTAGATAATACGCCTGCACAAAGAAATTCAGTTTACTAATCGCCATGTACATGACAGTCATTTTCCATGTTTTTTTTTTTCTATCAATCACATGTACAATTGTGACAAAAGACAACTGCCTCATTATATTGCATCATTAAAAAAATAATAATAATATTGACAACGAGTAACAAACATTGCATACACATATATTAAGATATAGGTTATAAACTTCATTATTACAATAGGTGGAATGCTCATTTCATATAACGCACAACAAAGAGAAGGTAAAACTAAATTCACCTTGGTTTTCTCAAGACTTTGTTTTAAAGGAACAATCCAGGGAAAAGGGACGATATTGTGCCTGATCCAAGACCTCAAGGGCGGAGCACATAAAACACAAAAGAGATGACTCCGCCCCTGCAGAGCACTCGGCATAACACAGCGTATCAGTTTTCTCTGGTATGTTCCCTTCATTTATGTGCTTTGTAAACATTTACATAAATTCAAAAAGTGCAAAATGTTCCGTGCGGTTGCGAAATTAACGAATTCTACAACTCCACCGTCACATTTCACTTAGTGGCAGGAAATACACTGATATTTCAGTCTATAGAATCTAATATACAGAGATAGGTTTAATCAAGCTGAATGAGAGCAGGTCTTTGGATTAAGGCAGAAAATCTGAATTTGGATATTTCCATAGTATCTTGTTTGACATGTACTGTTTGCAAAGGGGGAGGGGAGAGGGTCACATTTAAAACTTTTGCAAACGT
The DNA here is from genome assembly GCA_009801035.1 of Oophaga pumilio. NCBI lineage: Eukaryota > Metazoa > Chordata > Amphibia > Anura > Dendrobatidae > Oophaga > Oophaga pumilio. The sequence goes on along the minus strand of VIAB01015827.1, from coordinate 59,094 downwards.
TTTTGGAAATTGCATTGATGGTTTTTACTTGTGTTTAAGGCATTTATTCTACTGTTACTATTTATTTTAATTACTGTTGTATTCATTGAATAAAAATGTGTTGTAAATAATTGAATGATGAAAAGAAATTTACAAGTAAGGAAAAATGTGAAAAAATTATGGTTTGGAAAACATTTTTTTTATTAATACTAGAATTTTTCACTTAAAGCAAAGGCTCCTCCCAGGCGTGGGGCATGTCAGAGGATTGTTTTGTTTTAATGTTATTTTTTGAAGGGGTGCTTTGAATACTTGTATCCTTCCCCGCCTCCTTAAGTCATGGTATAAAAATAATACAGTATTGCCCAAGAATTATTAATTGCGTTTTTTTATATGGCTTTATTACAGTGTTCCTTAAAGGTTCAATGTTTAGTGCTGATTTCTTTCTGATATTGAGCTCTAAATACCCCAGCAATCACATAGAAATATATGATAACATTTTATCTTCTTGCCTCAAGGAATTTTCACATATTATTTCCAGGACCTGAAGATCATATTTATAGGTTTTGACTTAAAGGGGTCCTTTCACTTTTCATAAATATGTAATTTTTCTATCTGGTGTAAATGCCAGCGTTCTTCTGAATCCAGTGTTGTTTTTCTTTTGTTCCTAGGCCTTTAACTTCCTGAAATATGGCCCCTTCTTCCCGGTATTTAAATCTATTCTTTTTAACTAACTGGGAGTGGCCAACCACTGAGTAGATGACCACTCTCACTTAGCTAACAACAAGTCTAAACACCAGATTTACATGTAGGGTAAAAGGAGACATATCTCAGGAACAGAAAGGAGCAGGAAGAAAAGAAAAACAGCGCCAGATTCAGGAGAACAGCGCCAAGTGACAGGTCAGTATCTCATATTCAGGTTCCTACAACCTGAATTGTAGCATTTTGGGTTCTAATTCACAACGTCCGTGTTCTGATTCCTCAGTTTGGCTTCCAGTACCTTAGGATCAAATATCTTGATTCTGACTTCTACAGCCTTGTGTTTTTAATCTAAGCGCCTGTCTTCCTGTGTCTTGAATTTGGACTTAAAAACAACTTCAAATTCTTGAGTTTCGTTGGATTTGATTTCTAGTACTTTGGTTATAGCTTCATCAATTGTGACTTATTATATCCCAGGTTAAGAATTATAACGTCTGGATTCTAAGACCTCATTCAGTGATGCATAAAATCAGATTTGTGGCTTCACAGCCTAGAAGAAGTTTAATGGTCCCAGCACTAGTCCTAAAGGGTCTCTGGGTTAAGACACTTTATTGCCTCAAACCATTAGCAAATTTTGAAAATATTCAAAAGTGAAAATTGAGACTTCATTTTAAAATAAGGTTAAAATTCAAAATGCTTGGAAATATAAGCGGGTTTCCATGAAACAAGGAGTCATTTAAGCATCTTGATAGCTTAGAAGAAGGTCTAGAGAAGTCTAATGGTTTCACCAACAGTCTGGGAAGATGTAGGTCAAGGACCCTTTATAAGCAATGTTATTTACTTAACCAAACCATAACGTAGCACATTTAACCCATTGTAAATCTTAATTATATTGGTTGTACTTTCAGAACTAGTAGTTAGCAATTAATTCATTTATAATAAGCATCTCGTAAAAAAATATTATACTCCATACAGGGGATCGGTAAGAAGAATAAGTGATATTGTCTAAGCAAAAACAAATACAGGTCCACGTGCTTTATATACAAGATAAATTAACGTGCAATGCAGAACAGATGAACGTTTCCACTTCTTGAAAATATTTTTTAATCAGTAGTCTTATAAAAGGTGCATGCTGCTGCGACTTGTCACTACAACTATACATACTGGACCGAACAACTTAACTCTTTTTGTTTGGATCCAGATTCACAAGGGCTCCTCGTGGGCGTCTCCACCTTAAAAATGCTAATTGCTAACCCTCTGTGCTCCCAATCATCAGTGGCTCAATAAATTACAATCTTATGTATAGTATATAGTTACTTTCTATATAATGGTAGCACAATATTTGGGGGATAAGGGATACATCTAAGGCCTCTTTATAGTGGAAAATCATTGAATACATTTTAATTAAAATGTAAAATTTAAATATAATAACATCTGCATCTAATTAAAATGATAAAAATTGCACCCCTTGGTGCTTCCATAAATTTATTGTGAACGGGAGGTAAAATACTGTGGTTTTTAATAATTGCCCCCCACAATCCAACCAAACAAGAAGGAACGTTCCACAGTCTTCATTCGGAGCAGCTCATGCAAAGATTAACTTAGGAGGCAACTGATTTTTGAGCACCGTGCAGTGCAGAAATGGAACTTATGTGAACTGTAACCTGCATCAATACTCACTGAGATAACCACTTAATGGTGCCCAACCCAAAACGATGTGCAATCTAGGTGAACCCCATAGAGGAACTGAAAACTCTTATTTTAAGAATTATGAATTTCTGCAGATGGATATTTTGTAAACCTTCATTCGCATCCACGCTCAACGAGCCCATCATTGACCCAATGGTAACCAACTGTAAGCATTGAGCCAATCTTCGAAAACCCAAAATATCCATATGTCTTGGGTTCAAGCACCTCATATTGAGACAGCTGGACCTTCTCTCGGGGAATCGTCCGCTCACCAAAAATGAAGTGTAAATACTTGTTATGGGCATGCTGGACATAACCCAAATTTTGGCCATGAGGTCCACTTTTTACATAGGGCACTTTACAAAAATAATGCATTGGGATGAAGACTCGTTTGCCGATCACCACTCTTCCGTCAGATGCAATATCGTTACGACTCAAAGCCAGGTGCCATGACATTTCTGGTAGTCTCATGGATAGTTCTCAGGATAGCCGGGGGACCTTGTGATGAGACTTCCAATGATCACCTAACTTGTTGCGTTGGGTCATCCCCTAGAAACCCTCCCACTGTTGCTAATGTTTTTGCTTTTGGGCTTTCTTTTCTTTCCCTTTCCCATATGAGGGCTTGTTTATTTTTTCTGGCATGAATTGTATTTTTGAAAGAGACCTCATTAATTTTTCCATTATGAAAAAGGAAAAAAAATATTCAGGTGCAGTCAAATAGTGAAAAAACGCAATTCTACTATTGCTTTTTTTTCACCATTTTTTTTTACATCCATAACTTTTTTATTTCTCTGTTGATTAAGCTTTGCAATAGGCTTGATTTTTGATGTAAGACTCGATGGGGTGCGGGCTCAGCCCTTGAGCCTGCTCTTTATATGAAGACCCGACTATTACATCCTACATTGGGAAAAGGTTTATAAATCTCTCCATGGTATATAAGCATATATGCAAATATATGCTCTAAATTACTTTACAAATATTTACATATATGAATTTTTGCATATGAAAATTTGTAGCAATTTTCAGATTGATCCCTAATATCCATATAAAGCGGCTGGTATCTCACCCGGCAACAGACGTCTATTTCTTAAAGTTTACTTAATGCATCATGAATGTAATCTCAGCACTTGCCAAGATAATCAAAAGTGCTGTAATTTATTTATTTATTTTTTTTCAGCTGTGAATTTCATTCAATGCCCTTGATTAATTATGCATTAACCCATTACTCCGACGTCTCAGTCAGTAAATCTTTGGCGGGAAACAGTTTATTAAGTGAGTGTTTTCTAAAGATCAGATTTAGGTTATTTGTGCCACTGTATAGATTTTCACAAATTATTTATGTATACCTTTCTGTGATGGAGGATGTTCAGATAAATAAAAATATAAGTCAAGGACTTGATTGATGGATTGTAATGAATGTCCACTATTTCAGTAAATAGGTCCAAATCCTGTGCTCATTACTTTCATTACATAACTTTACAGTGGCTGGAGCTTCAATATTTAAGACAGAGCTCTAAATCCTCGGCAGACACAAAACTAGTAAAAAAATCTTTCTTCCTACAGCCACCACTAGGGGGAGCTTGAGAATTTGCTGCATACAGTTAAAACATGGAACTCAATATTAACAGTATGCAGTAAGCTCACAAGTTCCCTCTAGTGGTGACAGTAGATACAATCATTTTTGTCAACACCATGGATTGGATCGCCAACAGCCAGGAATATACGGTATATTAAGAAACTGATCAGAACATGATTTGCCGTGCGGAATATATATAATTTTTAAAGAGATATGCCAGTTTCTAATCTCACAATTCTTTGCCGACTAAGACTAAGAATTTTTGTTCGAAACGCGTCTGCCCACGCAACTATTCCCACATGGCGGTTGTGATTTTTTACATTATGTGACCATTGCTTTATGAGAAGTATTTTTTCAATAAATTTTTTTTGAATTTTTTAATGGACTTGTTTGAGCTGGATTATACCTTGGATCCTGGCTTTTCCTGTTGCACTGCAGTGCTCGGAGTCCAGTGACAACTGAGGGGTGAGCTGACGTTTTGTTTTTCTATAGCCAGTGAGGCTGTTGCCTATTTTTCCCTAGATGCGATTGCTGCACTGAGTCTACAAGGAGAAGACTTCCAAGAGTATAAATCGCCAGAATAATCTCTGCTATAAACAAGTACAGGAATCTGTGAAACTTCCACACTGCAGCCAGCAGAATTATGAATACAGCTCTGGGGTAGAGGATGTAACTAAAGCTCAGTGCAGGATATATAACATCTTGACTAATACCCATTATAAGAAGTCACAAATAAAGTCCTCCTTGTGGAGCATACTTATACCGGATGGGGCAAAAAAGTTTCTGTCGGGGTCCTGTAATCTTTCTGATTAGTGTAGAAATAGTGACGACTGATCAATGTGGAGCTCAATGACTTCCGTAAAGAGATGCGCGAGCCTTAGTTGTGCGCATGGACCCTTAGGTCGTGACAGTTTGGACACTGGATTTCTCTAAATAAATGATATTAATGTGCGTGCATGTTCTCATCAGTTCTCCACTAAAGTTAAATATTTCCTTAAAAATGTCTCTCGCCTCTTCGCTTCTTCCTTTTGTGTGCGCGATGTGGAAACAACAGGTCTGATCTGAGCATTCAGATGCATAAAAGTAAAGTCAATGCATGCAAACATTACAGGCAGTAATGTCGCTTCGTAGAAAGAAATACTGACTGCACATGCCAAACATAAAAAAAAAAAATACTACAATAAATTAGAATCATAATTTAACTTTAAAATAATAATAAAAAAAACTGTAAAAACAAGCCCATGATTCCAAATACAGCTATTAAGCCCAGCAACACATGGTAAGAGGCCAAGATGTCCATTGAATGTACATATATGTAGCGTCATTCACTCTTTGTTTCTGCTCATTGTTCCTTTGATGAAGGATGTGAAGAGGCTGTTCCTCGGGGGAGGTCCCATCAGCATTGGAGCTTGGTTCTTGTGAGTAATCTTGATCTACGTAAACAAATGAAAAGCAAAACATTATTACTAGTGCGTTTCCTAAGATTTTTGGATGAGAGTTTGGGATGACTACCACCTATGTTACATTCAGGGGCCTGATAACAGAGTGAAGATGCCCACAACATTGTAAACACTGAAGTCTCTGTCTCCATTGGGGTCATAGAGGCATTACTTTATTAATTTCTCGATGGGCGGATTTCTTAGTGTTGAGCCTCAGTTGTACCTATTAAGGGGTACTGCAACTCAGGGGCTTAATCTGGTGGAGGGAAGCCTAGGTCCGATGCCATAGGTGCTCAGTTACAGGAGGGGCGCCAACAAGCCACTTTGTCTTGACGCGTGACCTAAACTTTTTCTTTAGCAGAAGGGAAAGCCCATTGGCCAGCATGGCACTTTTTTTTTTTTTTAAGAAAAACAGAACTTCCTTTTCTTTAATCTAATATACTTAAATAACTATTCTGATAAGAAAAAGTTATAACCCATCCATAGGATAGAGGATAGCTCCTGGATTTGTGGAGGTCTGACTGCTGAGGTCTTCACTGATTGCCAGAGCATAGGACGTTGGTTTGAATGGAGTGATGACCATACATCTTGGGGAAGACCAACAAAGAATGAATGGAGCGGCAGTGAACATGCTTGATCGCTCCTTCATTGGAAGTCATCCATCCTTGTTATTGGTGGAGGTTTCAGGGGTCAGATTTAGTCGTCCAGTTGAGCAGTCATCATTTAGATGGGGATGGGTCATAATTTCTTCTTACTTTGAATACTCTTTTTTGATGGCCAAAGAAACACACGAAGTGGAAACTAACAAACCCAAAGTTCTATGTTTTGCTTAATCAGAGTCAAACCCGTGACCCTACTACAAGATGGCAGCTACTAGATTTATGGGGGTCTGACTTCTGAGACCCCTTCAAAATTGCCTAAATGGGAAACTTCAGTCACCTGTTGGAATCAAGTGGAGCATCTTTACCAATCTCTTAGAGAATGGATACAGCAGCAGTGCGTGTATTTGACCACTGCTCAGTTGGGCTATTTTGGTGGTTGTCAAGTGTCAGAGCTAGTTCTGCAATCTAGCAGGTATCATCTACCTTGAATAACGTTTTCTTACATAGAATACTCCTTTAAGTTTCATTATGGTTGAGGAAACCCTTACAAGAAGGAACAACCTACCTACAGTACAAACACTAAGTACCAGATCTTTCTTGACCCGATTCGAACCCATAACTCTACATGACGATAATATCTGCTATATTATTAGGGATCTTCAGGCTGATTAACCCCCTCCTCCAAACTGCCAAAACAGGGGACCTCTGTCATCCCGTCTGAATGAAGGTGGTCAAGCATCTTGGGCAGTCTCGTAGAGATTGAATGGAACTATAGTGCGTATGTTCAACCATGGCTCCTTTTAAACATGGGACAAAAGTCCCACATTCTGGCTATGGCTGGGGGTTTTATTGGTCAGCTCTAGGAGTTATCACCTACCTGTGTCTGACTGATAAAGGGGTATTCCAAACAATAAAAAGTTAATTTCTAAAAATGGTTGAAGAATCCCTTATAAGAAGGGACAATCGATACGAAGCCTTTCTTAGATGGATTCGAACCCTTAACTCAAGGCTGAACCCAACCTCAATTTTTTCTTTTCCTATTTTTTTTTTTAAATTGTTTAAATTTCCCAAATTGAAACTAAACAGTTGGAAATAAAGGAGTTTAACTAAATCCTATTTGAGAAGCTAGAACGCTTAAATGTTAATAATCATCCACGTACCGGGCCCATTTTTTTGTTTTTTTGTAGGTCTTAAATAGCACCTTACGTTTTCCGTCACTCGGCCATAGATCTAATAGACACCGATAAAGACCGAGAAAGGTTAGCTCGCGGGAAAAGCCACCAGAGATGAACTAGTTGTCTAATCTGCTAATGATCTGGTAACGATATCACTCTTGTATAACTGCGCCATAGACTTAGGACAATTATACTTTTTTTGATTTATTTTAGCATAAACTGCCTTAAATGATACACACTCTGGAAAGATTATGTCTACAGTGTTTCCTAATTCAAAATTAAAGAAGGAAGACATTTTACGAGCGCCCGCTTAGCTTAAAGCTAATTGAAAGTGATTATCAAAGTGGCATTTTCCGTGTGACTTTAAGATACATTGTTGTAAGATAATAGACATCCCTAATTAGGTAATAAAAAGGTTACACGTTGCCTTTGGGCTAGTGATGCGGAAAGTTTTTCACAAGTATTAAGAGACATTTTTCTTTAAGATCCTTATGACTAATACAAGGATTCATCACTTATTAAATATCAGTTGTCAGCCTTCCCTTAGCCGTCTCACAAAAAGCATTTCCCTGGTCAGAAACACCAGTCTATTAGAACCTGCAAAATATATTTCTTGTAAAGTACATACCTGACATTTGCAATGTATAATGAATACCTTTTTTTTTTTT
>VIAB01015827.1:4504-15579 GCA_009801035.1 Oophaga pumilio | reverse complement strand
AGGCTTTATGAGTGTAAAAGTACATAAACCACACTTTAAAAATATTTATGTTCCAAATTTTTTTCTGGATTCAATTAGTCATCCATACTGTTTAACGTGGTTATTGGTACATTACGCTGGTACAATGGGAAAAATTAGTATTGCACACTGACGATTTTCCAAGTTTTCCCACCTACAAAGAATGGAGAGGTCTATATTTTTTATCATAGTTACACTTCAACAGTGAGAGACAGAATCTAAAAATAAAAAAACAGAAAATCGTGTTGTATGATTTTTAAATAATTAAATCACCTATCAACCAGCCAGAATTCTGGCTCTCACAGACCAGTTAGTTTTTCTTTAAAAAGCCCTCCTACTCTGCACTCATTACTTGTATTAATGGTACCTGTTTGAATTCATTATCCTTATAAAAGACATCTGTCCACACACTTATTCAATCACACTCAAAACTCTCCACCATGGCCAAGATCAAAGAGCTGTGTAATGACACCAGGGACAAAACCGTAGACCTGCACAATGCTGGGAAGGGCTACAGAACAATAGGAAAGCAGCTTGGTTAGAAGGCAACAACTGTTGGCACAATTATTAGAAAATGGAAGAAATGCAAGACTGCTGTCAATCTTCAAGGTCTGGGGCTCCATGAAAGATCTTGTCTCGTGGGGTAAGGATGATTCTAAGAAAGGTCACAAGGGAGGAACTGGTCAATGATCTGAAGAGAACTGGGACCACAGTCTCTATCTTTACCATTAGTAACACACTACGCAGTCATGAATTAAAATCCTGCAGGGCACACAAGGTTCCCCTGCTCACACCAGCACATGTACAGGCCTGCTTGAAGTTCACCAATGAACATCTGGATGATCCAGAGGAGGCATGGAAGAAAGTCATGTGGGCAAATGAGACCAAATAGAACTTTTGGTATCAACTCCTCTCACCATGTTTTGAGGAAGAAGAAGGATGAGTACAACCCCAAGAAAACTGTCCCAACTGTGAAGCGTGGTGAGGGAAACATCACACTTTGGGGGTGCTTTTCTGTAAAGGGGACAGGACGATTGCACCGTATGGAAGGGAGGATGGATGAGGTCATGTATCACAAGATTTTGGCCAACAACCTCCTTCCCTCTGTAAGAGCATTCAAGATGGGTCGTGGCTAGGTATTCCAGCATGACAATGACTCCAAACACACAGCCAGGGCAACTAAGGATTGGCTCCTTAAGAAGAATTTCAAGGTCCTGGAGTGGCCTAGCCAGTCTCCAGACCTGAACTCAATAGAAAATCTTTGGAGGGAGCTGAAACTCAATGTTGCCCATAGACAGGCCCGAAGCCTGAAAGATCTGGAGAAGATCTGTATGGAGGAGTGGGCCAAAATACTTGTTTCAGCGTATGCAAACTTGGTCAAGAATTACAGGAAATGTCTGACCTCAGTAATTGCAAACCAACTTTTCTGTACCAAATACTAAGTTCTGTTTTTCTATTAGTTTTTCTACTTATTGTCTTCTTGGGTACACTTTGGTGGTATATACCCCTCAAATCAAGTTGTCAATTTTTTTTAGTATTAAATTGCTCATCCACGCAGCATTACATGTTCTTAGGTATATTACGCTGGCATATAACCCTTAAAAAAAATTGTTCCAAAATGTTTTGGTATTATAAGTCACGCACAGTGTGGGAAGGCTATGTGCAACATGAAGGGATGAGGGGATGAGAGCCCAACACTAGGGAAGGGGGGAGTGGGGACCCCTAGGCAGATCTAAAGTCACCCTGTCTGCCTTAAATATCCCTATATAGGTTCTGCACCTATCACAGAGCAGGAACCTAATCCATGCCTGACTCTGGCAATAAGTCCTGCTTAGGGAAGAACGAGGTAGGCACTAGTGAATCCCCACTACAACTAAAGACAGCTGGAATAGACAAACAAGAGGAACACTTATTTTGAGTAGACTCAGAGAGGTAACACAGACATCCTCCAACAGCACCAAAGAGGAGATAGCCGACTGCTATAGCTCCAAGCCTCAACAGGGGAAAATGGAAATATCACCAGCAATTTCCAGAAGTAGACAGGAAGTCTATAAAAACCCAGTCCAGATGTGTCAATTAGAGCCGAAGGGAGGATGCCACTGGGTCCAAGAGTCAGAAGGGCTTGCAAAGTGTCTGCAAAGCCAACCGCAGAGACCTTCTGTAGCCAGACACTGTGCGACTATCTGCAGCCTCTGACACACCTGTGACATTATATTGCTCTTCCATAGAGTATTACATCTTCTTGGGTACATTTCAGTAGTATATAAACCGCCAAAAAAATTGTTTACAAATTGATTGATATTATATTGCTAATCCATACAGTATTACATCTTCTAGTGTTCATTTCAGTGGTATCCAACGGTCCAAAAAATTGTTAAAAAATATATTGGTATTATATTGCTCATTCATAGAGTAGTATGTCTTATTGGGTGCATTTTGATGCTATATAACCCTCAAAAAAAATGTTCAAAAATGTATCGGTATTATATTACTCATCCATAGAGTATTCCGTGCAGTTTTACGTGCTTTCTGTTACATTTCGGTGTAAAATAAAACTATAAAAAAAACATTTAAAACATTTTTATTGATTCAATTATTGATTATTACATGCTTTCTGTTACATTTCAGTGTTAAATAAAAATGTAAAAAAATGTAAAAAAAAAAAGTGTTTATGGATACAATGATTCATCCACACACTGTAATGTGGTTATTGTTAAATTTTGCTGGTAAATTAAACTTTAAAAAAACCTTCCAAAACTTTTTATGGATTCAAACATTCATCCATACACTGTAACGTGGTTCTTGTTATATTTCGTTCGTATATTAAACTCGCAAAAACCCATCGAAAATGTTTTAGGAATTCAATTAGTCATCCATACACTCTATTGCTTTTTTTTACACGTCGTTGGTATATAAAACTCTAAAAAAAAATTTTCAAAACTTTTTATGGATTTAATGATTCGTCCATACACTATAACGCTGTTCTTGTTACATTTCACTGGTATATTAAACTAAAAACAAGCTTCCAAAATTTTTTTATAGATTCAATGATTCATGCCTAAAATTGAATGTGCTTTGTGTAAAACTATGGTGGGTTAAAATTTTTAAAAACCGCTTTGCCTGGTTTAGTTCACAAAATATTTTTGGCGAAAATATTGACTATTGTCATATATACCGTAGAACCTGCTTTGTGTGAAATTTTGTTGGTTTGAAATAAAAACCAAAATTGGACTGCTAGAGGTGAACACTTTCTTAATATTTTAATGAGGTCATCCAGTTGTTGCCTTCAAGGGTGTATGGATGATCCTGCTTGTAATTTTTATTATGGCTTTGCACTATGCATAACTTTTAGGAGTGTAGGAGTACCACAACAACACTTTGCTCACAATATTTGAATGAGGCACTACAGTTGGTGCCTTCAAGCGTGTATGGGTGACCCTGCTTGTAATTTTTGGCAGGATTTGCAGTTAGAGCATAGGCTTTATGAGTCTAGGAGTACCACTACATGACAATTTGAACAGAATGTGTATGAGGCCCTCCTTAATGTTTAACACCGGGTGTACCTGAGTAGCTCTTACATCACATTTTTGGCACTTCTTGCTTCTTTCATAAAGTACACTAAAATTTATTTATTTTTATAAAAATTTCAATTTTGGCTTACTTAAATTATTTTTTAAATCCTTTTAAAATTTTGCTTTATATAAAAGTCATTATACAGAAAATAATGTTTTTTAAAAAATGTTTTCATGTAAACTCCAATTTCTCCTCGATTTTGAATGTTTTTTTGTCCGTCTTAAAGTGAAGTAAAAGTGTGACACCATTGTTGTCAGCAGCGATCTGGGAGTCAGAGATGCGTCTGGGGTCTTCCCCATCCTGTTCTCCTTCCATTTAGCACTTTTTCTGTTAATATTAGGGTCTGCTGGGAAAATGCTTGGATTTCCCATTGACTCCCATTATACTTGTTGCTTGAAACGAGCATCCGAGCATTAGGAATTGCTCGGTTTGAGTAACGAGCATTCAAGCATTTTAGTGCTCGCTGATCACCTCTCCACAGGATAAGTGATAACTTATTGATTGGTGGGGTCTGACTGCTGACACCCGCACTCTGATCTGCAGAATATTGAAATTTTATCCCCATTAGACTAGAGTGGCATGTGCAACTTGACCACTGATCCATTCATTCCTTCAGTGGCTTTGAGGGATAAAACTTTGCCTGATCTTCTTCTTCCGATTGATGCGGTTTCTAATGGTCGGACCCAAATGATCAATAAGTTATCACCTATCCTGTGTCCCCCATGGTGTGTTTTACCCAAAGAACCCTTTTAATGCAAGCTACCATAATTATACATCCCAGTTATGGTGACGCACAGTAGATGTGCAGGAGTCGCCTTTTTATTTTTTAGTTGATGCTCTAATATAACGGGGATAACAGCCAACAGGCATTTGCATATAATTGTAGAGTAGGCCCCTAGGGTCAATTCCGCCTGTGGACCCCAGACACCCCAATCCGACGCTTGTGGTAAACATCACCGAGGCTGATGAACGGATATCGAAGAGCTCCCTAGTGATGTTTTAGTAGTCACTCAACTAAAATGATAAAACTCTAAACCTGGCGTTTCCTCTGGGTGGAGGCCGTCACAGCTCTGCCCCTAACATGAGTGCAAGCACAATTTGTGTGCACCTAAAATCAGCAAGGGATGAGAAGAAGACATGAATCTTAGCCAAAGATGTGTTTTTATCCACCCTGGTCTCGTGTCAAACCAATACATCATGGAGGGTTCCAGTTAAGACAAGCAGCTTGCATTGATTGGTATGGTGGGGGCAGCATGGGGGTCTCCTGGGTCAAATATACCAAAAAAATCTAATTTTTATCTATAGCCATTTAAATTGTATTAAGGGCCAGAACCAAGTTAAATCAGCATAGTATGGTAAGAGTGTAGGAAAGTTCTTTGAGGTTTCTACCCATCAGTAAGCTCTGCTTGAAAACAAAGCTTAGGGTATCTAGTACCTTGAGGATCCCAGCCAGGTAGACAGCACATTAACCCTGATAGATTACATCCTAAGAATTTAGGATTTTACAGGGGGGGATATTTTCCTTATGGATATATTTACAAAAAGGTTAGGCTATACTTTTTATAAGGAAAATGATGTATGGCCATGCACTTTGGTGTACTTGTCCATACTTTTTTAGGTGAGTTTTTTTTCTTAAAAGCTATGAGGAGCCCAGGTCTACTTTATCTAGTACTAGCTGAAGAGCCTGGCGTTGCCCGGGCATAGTAACTAACTGTGGTTAGTTATAACAAATAACGGCGGCAGTTGAGGGGCCTTATTCCTCCTGCACCTCATGCTCTGTTCACGTTAACCTCTGAGTGCCCGGACCGCACACTGATATGTAATCCTGCAGCTGTAGGTGTCGCACACCACCGATATTAGGCCTGCGGGGACCTGTAGCGGGGCACGGGGGTGACTTACGCCTTCTGCACAGGTTTGTGCCTCTTCCTGCTGGCATACAAGATGTTGGTGTGCTCTTCTCCAGTGCAGACTGACAGCAGGGGCTCCGCCTGTGTGTGGTGGTTTTTTTCTTTCCTCCTTCCTGCCAGGCCAGCAGCTAGTGCACAGATCCAATCCCGGGTCCGGAGAGTTTCTGGGCTTTTTTCCTCTCTCTTCCCCACCTGAACTCTTGGTAGATGCGAGATCCCGGGCAGCTAAAGAACCTGTGATGATGTCACTTGCTAGGAGGAGGAGTCAGACGCAGGGCTGTGCTGGTGCTGGAGTAGAAGTGTCAGCTTGTGTCACAGAGCAGGGTCTTATATCACATCACTGGGGGAAGTATAGTAACCCTGTATACATGGGATCAGAGGGTCCCTGCAGCAGAGCTGTGTGTGCAATGTATATGAGGCCAAGCTGTGTGTCACAACTGTTGTCAGGTGTCCCTGTGGCTATGCGGAGTAGGCGGGGCTCTGTGGAGTGGGCGTTGGTTGATTAATACACACACACTCACATACACACACTCAGCTTTATATATATAGATTCAAAACTCTGAAGTGCCACAGTTCACAACCAATCAGCGAATGATTAGTATTAGATAATGTAGCCTCCACACTTCTAAAAAATAGAAATTCTTGTTAGTTATTACTGTAAGCTTGGAGTAGCCATACTTGCCTTCCCACGGTTTCAGTCCCATTTATACTCAAAGTATTTCTCTTATCTCATTTCTGAAAAGGTCCACTAAAAGGATCTAAATGGAGAAGTTTTGCGGACTCTAAAGTAATGAATTATTTTATTATAGTCACCTCAACTTAGGGATGTTTCTAATGTTTTCATACTGTTACAATGAGCTTGTGTCTACATTTTCAGAGCTGAGCATTGGAATGAAAATTATTGAGCCGCAAAACCTTTCCTCGGCAGTAAATAACTGAACAATCACAGAGATTGCTTACGAAAGGAATCTGAAATGAGGAATTCAGCCCGGTTATAATTTATACTGCGGAACGTTTTCTTGGAGATAGTCTCTGCTGGGAGGTAAATGGTGGAGAAATGTGATGTGACATTGACATACTGTAATTAGAGAATCACCATTTATTTACGCGAGACAGAAGATACAGCTGGAGAAGGTTGACAATCCAGAAGAGGAAAGTGGCTAATCTAGCAAATTTTTTATTTATTGTGGATTTGGTGGTTGGATCCAACTGATCAAAGGCTTTGGCTATGTTCTTGATGAAAATTTGTCTTGAGTCAATGAGAATCTTTAACACTTCCTTGGTACCAAAACAGGAGATGAAAAGTCACTGTCTACCACCTCTTATGTTTGGTGAACATGAAGGATCAGGCATATCAAAATCCAACATGCTTGTTACTTCTTTCCCCCATCATCTGCCTTCAGGGGAGTCCAGTTGCATCCCATAATCTTTAATTGGTCAGCTTCACTGATCATATTTGTTACAATGTCAGTTACCCCTCAGTATTGTATATTCAGATTACATAGTCCCTTTCATTGTGCCACATCGTCGATGAACTGAGAAAAAGTTTTAAAAACAAAATCCAGCTTGATTAACAACTTTCTTTATTCTTCTTTTCTAGGTATGAAAACTATGTAATAAGTTAATTTGTTGAGGGAAGAAAGATTTTGTTGACTGATGCAGATAGATGAGTTTGCATACTAGCCAAAAATATTTCCCCCGATTACGAAAAAATATAATGAACCTAAATTTATTATGAGTAGGGTCCTTGAGTTTGGAGTATTAGTCATTCTTAAACCAAACTATGACTTGTGAAACCTAAGGCCTTTGGTAACTAAGGGAAGATTTTATTAAAGGGACTCTGTCAGTACAGAATAACTGTTCAAACCAAGTACAGATGCTCAGACTACCCTTGGCGCGGTCAAACTTTTAAGTGCACCTTCCCACATTCTTGTTTTCCCTCCTATCTACAAACTCCTTTATTCTCTGATTGACAGCTCTGGCTTCGTTTAGCCATAGACAGGTAAATATAGATGAAAAACAAGCAGTTGAGAAGGTGAACTTAAATGTTTGGCAGCGCCAAAGGTGCGCTGAGCACCCATACTTGGTTTGAACAGTCATTCTGTGCTGACAGAGTCCATTTAATAATATTTCTCTTTGAGCCCATCTGATACATTTTACTTAAACCACTAAATAAGTCCAATTTTTGAGTAGTCTATTCTTTGATATAAAAAAGGTAAAGTTTTTGAAAAATGTATCTACCGTGCAAGGTGTCTGCATCCAGGGTTCCCCATCAATCTGCATAGGCAGAGACTTGCTGGTCCTATGAATAAAGACAAGGTAAATTTAACTATAACATGTCAGGGTGGATAACAGGTAGATAAATAAGATCTCTAACCCCTGCTGCTTTCTATACATTTCTTATTTTCTCTGTTGCTGAATGATTTTGGTTTTCCTGATGTGCTGTGTGTTCTTAAGATGGCCATGCACATTAGATAGTTGTGGATCGAATCCCATTACAGGAATGGTCTGCTTGTCCAAGCGATTGTGTGTTCTCTATAAGGCTACGTTCCCACAATCAGGAAGTAGCAGCGCTTTGGCGCTTTGGACGCAGCGTATTTTTGCTGCATTCTAATCACACAGGAAAATCTGCAGGTGTTTACTGAACCATGTGGATTTACCGCATCCAAATACATTCTATTATTTCTGTTGTAGAGACGCAGATCCCTGAACATGTTAGATGGTCAGCACATCCTGCTGAATTTGGCGGGTTTGACCATCTTTTATCTAATGTGTAATGGGGCCTTTAGTCAAACAGATACACATTCCCGCTGCTTTTCTATAACTGTTTAATCAAAGAAACATGGAAAGAAATATTCTGTAACTACAGCTACCAATTATTTGATGAATAAGAAAATTTTGGAATATTTACAAAGATCCTCAAGCTGGGATAGCAGAAATACAGACTTTTGAAGGTGAGGGAGAAGACAATTTGCCCTAATAAGACACAGTACAAAGTTTTGGAGGCACTATAATAGAGCAAAAATATTATTGGCACAATAGCAGAGCAAAATTCAGTCCCATTTAAAAAATGGGGCTGAATTTGACCCCATTACGGTGCCACATAAATTTTCATTCAAACATTTTTTTTGATAAATATGAAAATAACAAAAATAATAATAATAATAATAATAATCCTACCTTATAACCACAGAGGAACATTGTGCAAGACGCCTCCCAGCACTTTTCAGTCCTGTGTAAATCTGTCCCATTTCCATTGCTCCTTCCAAGCCAACTACTTCCACCAGTTGATCACTTAGGTCTAAAAATGAAGTAGAAACAGCTATGGAACCACATTTTTGTCCTTCAAATAACCATTTTATCTCTTTATTCATTTTATACTTAAGTTTAGAAAACATTATTCTCATACATTATAATCACAATTATGCTGTTTGACAGCCGCAACACATGCAAGGATTGCCTAACAAACAGTTTTGTGGCTGTCGAACATCAATGAGACTTGCTGCTGAGAATATTTTTTGAGCATGCCGAAGTCACTCGGTTAGCACCCGAGCAAGCTCAGATAAGACCTTATCAGAGCATGTTCGTTCATCACTATTCATCACTTATCCTGAGGACAAGTGATATATGTGTTGTTTATGGAGATCTCTACTCCAGGCATTTAAAGTTGTCAAAAATTAAAGTTGGCTTAAAAGCAGTGCTACGCCTGTCCGCAAGTTGTGCAGGGTATTACATCTCTGACTCAAATAATTAAAGCTGGAATATCAGACAGTTCTCCTGGACAGGTGCGGTGCACCAATTTCCAGCAGTGGTTTTAGGCGTTGCATATCCCATTTTATTCTTTGATGACCCCATGACCTTGGTCTTAACCTCAGAAGACTTTTCCATGCAATTGTAAAAATGTTGAAGCCCCATGTAAACCTCCGCATCTGTTTCCTCTAATTCATTGCTCCCTATACGGTGGTCTGAAAAAATAACCCCCTTTATCAAAAGCAAGTAAATGAGGAGTGATCCGCAAGAGGGGATTGTCCCAGATGATGCAGACAATTTTTTTTTTAAGGGAATGCATTGTGGAGGATTTGTGAATGAGGGTTTTGCAGAGTTTCACAGTCAATGAGTGGATACAGTGTGTGGGAATGTTTTCACAGCTCTGTGTCTCTTCTGGCCTCTTCCATAAACGGAGCTACTTCACGTGTCTCCTCATATTAGTGCTATGGGTACACAAAGCATGCTCTCATGAATGACGGCCGATGTCAGCACATTGTGAATGGTGCACACAGTACATCTGACCCTTTGCACTCATTCTTGATCCCCGGATAAAAGTCACTAGGGAGATGGTCGGCCCACTTCCTTGCATCGTTTCAGCTGCTCTGGGAAATTAAATGAGTTGTCTTTTTTTTTGTTGTTCTTTTTTTTTCCTTCACTATCAGAAATTTAGAGAAAATGTACTTATTATTATGTTGATAATAATATTAATCAAAATAATATAACTGTAATAAAAATGTGATCATTTGCCGATTGTTTTAAAATGAAATAATAAATAGAACAATAATAATATTGTATTGTTAATAAAACAAAAATAATATTTTTCATTTTTGTGTAGTTAGCAGAAATGATACTAAATATGATTAAACAGCAAATTATTTATTTTACTCATTTATATAGCGCCATTAATTCCACAGCACTTTTACATACATTATCATCACTGTCCCCGATGGGAAGCACAATCTACAATCCCTATCAGTATGTCTTTGGAGTGTGGGAGGAAACCGGAGAAGCCGGAGGAAACCCACCAAACACGGGGAGAACATACAAACTCCTTGCAGATATTGTCCTTGGGATTTGAACCCAGGACCCCAGCGCTGCAAGACTGCAGTGCTAACCACTGAGCCACCATACAGTGCTAACCACTGGGCCACCGTGCTTCCCCTATTATACAAACATTATTATACAAGTTACTAATATAGTTGAATTATTAAAACTGCCCCAATGTAAAGGTATCTGCTCTGGTCTTGGCAGTCCACGTGCAGCTTGTGCTCAAAATAATATAATCTTTCTTATGTCAGGACATCATTGTTGTGTTCTGTATGAAGGGGGCTGGTTGACCGGATTATTTCAATAGCAAAGTCAGTTCCATTTTCTCTCTATGCATCAGCTGTATCAGAGAAGGATGGCTGGCTTTTCTGTAAATGAGTCGGTCAGCCTTCACATCAGGAGATGCTAGGAGTCAACCTGAAGTCACCTGAGATTGGAGTCGACATCTTTAGATTGAGGAACCTTTGACAACTGATCATATTGTTTATATCAAATATTTGTGTTATATGCATTTATTGTTTGTTTTTTTCTAATTTTTTATGTTACTATAATTTAAAAAAAAACTAAAATCTTACAGTGTTCACTAAGGATTCTATGTGGATACTTAGTGTTCTGTATAAATAACTTCTCAGCAGTCAGCAGCATATCATCATATCATCATCATATAATAACTGATAACATCAATATATAAATAACACAGGGTCTGCCATTTACAGCTCACCTCTATATACAGCTGATAACACAGGATTCATCATTCACAAT